>PDGT01000014.1:385121-425544 GCA_003671415.1 Megathymus violae
CACCCGTCGGATAGACAACGGAAAGTCAATATGTGGATATAATAATAAAGGATCGCGCGGGCCGCATACGGATCGGTGCATTATCGACGCAACATCGGCGATAGCAGTTTGACTCACTGTCGTCCAGTTATTGCTTACTCTCACGCGTTTCGAGGATTGTGTTTATCAGCACAAATATCATTTTTTTCGGATTCAGCAACTTAAAGATTACAAAATAAATATCATTAATTTTGTTTACGGAACGACCTATTTTCTTAGCCTAGTATAGTCTTAGTCTTAGATCTATTGGTCCTATTTAGAACACGGTATGATGACAAATGAAATTGAAATTAAACTAAGTTTTCACCAGAGGAATTTGTAATTCTTCATTACAATAATTACGTTAGACGCAAACGGGGAAGAAACGAATGAAGTTTTGGAAAACAAAAAATTTGGCATAACAAGAGATTTAGGCTCAAAGAACTTAGAAAAATAATAAATAGGTACTGGATATTAATTTTGGCCGACGACGCGTCGGTAGTGCTTTTAGTGTTAGGGATGTTAGTGGATGAGCTTAGGAATTTCTTTCGCCGTTTCTTCTCCTCAATGTTAAAGCACCTTTTCGAAACGGTAGTAGAAGCAAAAATTACCGAAAGAAGCAAACTGAAATAATCGTAATAATATCAACAGGAGCAAAAACAATAGTTTGTTGTGACCATTACTGTTACATATACAGATAGTATCGAAAAAACATAATCACGATAAACGAATTCATTACTCGCGTACCGTTCGACAATATATATTCATGAATCGGTTGAGTGGAATCGGTGCGGATCGAGACGGACGTAATATCGTTATGATGGCGCATCAACTTTGTGTCGATGCGAGAACGGCGAGCTTTTATAGACCGCCTCCTCGCGGAGGGATGAGTGATTTGTTCACGAGTGCGTTGGACTGATGTCGGAGGCTGTTATTGCGCTGAGTTTCTTCACAGAATGAAATGTGTCGAAGTGTAATTAGTATGTTCGTGTAGCAACGGATGATTTAGCTTAGGTCAGAGAAGATTTAGAGCAGTTTTTTAGAATGCAAGAGCTAGAAGCGTTACCTTGAAGAATGCGGCAAGAAATATTAAAAAAGATTTTGATTTGCAAATTTTGTAAAAATTTAGTGTTTTGTGCAATTACCAAAATACCCTCAGACATGTAGGAATGCTATCAAATGTTATCAGGCATAAAATGAATGAAGATGTATTTAAAGAAAATTGCTGTCAGTAAAAGAATACGTCAATGTCGACTGTCACATAAATTATAATAATAAAATTAATTAATTGCTTTTAAAATTTCTAGACCTATTTGTACATTTATGTATCCATGGCAATATGAGTTGACGCAGCTTCCGCTAACGCGGGACTATGGTCTCATGTAGCGCTGGTTTTCAATCGCTCCCTCCTCTCTGAGGCTGTTATGGGGGAGTTACGACAGTTAATCTCCTGATCATCACCTAAATGTCTGCACCTATTGAAAATAAAACCCAAAACCCCTAGTTTGGTAGCAGTCATTACCAACGGGGTGCAAGGCTGCCAAGAGGAACAAAACTATGTTTGATAGTATAATACATATAGCAGCACATCAATGTACAAAGTGACTTGTACTATGTAGAAGATAGGTATTGATCAATATTATTTCAAGCCAAGAACATATGACTTTCATGGAAATATCCAAAACCACTTGCGTATCAAAGGAGTGTGACATTTACATCGACAATCAATAATAGATAATCGTGTCAAAAAATCAATAGAGAAAATACCTACATCCTCGTAATGGCTAAAACATAACAGTAGATATGTTATAACGAAACTATCCCCGCACGGGAGCGTCGAGCGTCACAATACCTTGTAAATATCCGCGCTCAGTATATCGGGGCGTACACCGCCGGCTACAATAACTGACGCGTACTAGTTACACACAATGGTTTAAAATTAACTACTCCTGAAGTTCGGATTCTGTGGTTGGCTACGCGTCCACTAAATACTTGTTTTGATTTGCTTTAACAATGAAAGTTTGTTGCAAATTTTCCACACCAGAGGTAGCAGCTTAATAATTATAAAAGGATTTTTTGATAATTGAATTGACAAAATAAAACTTTTACATTACTTATGCATGTCTTTGTTACGTTTAACCTTTGTACGCTACAATCAGGTAGTATTTCTTCTACACCTATTTTTCTCTACAGTCCTGAAGCATATTGTTTTATATCAGAGTATGCGTAAGCTGCCACATAATACGTTTCTATATAGTTATCGCCAATGACCATGTTGTCATTGGACTTTTTCGGTTAGATGTCTTTTAAATATATTATCACCTTTGATTGGCATATCTTTACTTTTCACTCACGTTGTAAGACATTATACTTTACACCATCTTTTGGTGTAGAGGCGTTCACAAAGTGTAGCGTCATGTTATTGGGAAAGTTCCGCGAAACACAATGTAGCGCTGTGTTTCTCCAGCGCACGACATACTCTTTTGTTCCAGCTTCACCTACTTGTTTAATACTTCATTTTATCCTGCTGCGATAGTTTCTTTTATTGGAATTAAAGAAAAAATACGTACTCCTTTGCCTGTTGGGTAATTTTGTCGAGATTTAAATATATGTACTAAAGATATATAGCTGAAGAATTTAATATTGTAAATGATAGCCTCAACTGGCGCTAATATATTTGATAATATAATTTATTAAGCTTGACTACAGTTGTATAGAGAAAAATATTTTTATCGTATTAATTTTTTCCAGTGTTGAACTGAATCTAACCGGTCAACTCATCACAAAAAGTCACATCATCAATTATATAAAGACGTTGCTTCAATTTTATGGAAATAAACATAATAATATAAGGGACAATGAAAAAGCTGCACAGTGTTTGAATATTACACCTATATGATTACATGAGACGAGACAAAATGACGAGTCAGCTTCAGTTTACGAGCGAAACGCTTTACGTCCTCCACGACGCGGAAGAACTTGCTTACTGTGCGCCTTCCGTTATTGTTATACGTTATCACGTCGTATGACATAATGTAGAGGGGACGGAGGGCTTCCTTGAGAAACTCCTACTTTGTTTCATTGATAGTTTCATGTCTAAGGATCTTATATTGTTATTACTTTCATAGGTAATTATATTGGTTTTTTACAGAACTACTGTTAATACATCTATTATTATTTAATAACACAAAACCTCGAAAGTGGGCTTGAGTTTTAATTGTGCTCTTAAAAACTAAATGGGAAAAACTGAGAATAGAATTAAATGGAACCGAATTTATGATTGATTACTATAACATATATACAGATGTATAATGCAACGATCACTACTACAGTTCTATTTATTCTTATTATTACCTTAGAGTAGTTTTTTAGTATTCGAAAGACAATTTTCTCAGTACTGTAGTGAGTTGTAATATAAATTTGATGGCGAAGATCTAAACAAATGACTATGTATTACGTGCTGGACAATCGAGTAATATCGTCAAAGGTCAGGAAAAGTTGATAATACCTGGTCTTTCATAATAGCGACTAAACGCATTTTTGAAACTCTTTGAAATATAACTACTGGCGTTTCTAACTGTATGGACGCTAAAATCATATTTATACGCGAACGAACAGCACAATGTCGCTCTATACATATGACAAGGTCGATAAACTGTCACCATAAACAAATTCCGTGGAAAAGGGGCACACGGGAGCAGATCCATTTGTTATCCATTTTGTCGTGTGTATCTCGGGTCCATTAATAACCTGGACTTATCCCGCCTAATCTGAGGCTCATTCCCGCTTTCCGCGGCCGATTCTTTTTCGCGCTAAAAAACCGCCGCCATATTGCCTGCTGTCTGCACAGATTTATTGCGTCCGCGGATTAAGAGCTTGATAAATAATAAAACACTGTTACAAACACTCGCGTGTCCGTTTAATTGTCCTCGTATCGTGTGGTTACAGTCGGATAGGAGCCGTACACACCTTCACGGTACCTATCTAATGAACAAAACTTATCCCAGATGTCACCATCAAGTAATTCGTATGTGTGACTTGTATCTGCCTGGCTAGCTGCTTCTAGCATGAGTCAGCCACCAAACGACTCGTCGTGTTCCGGCAGGGGGCTTGGAAGCTCATTTCCTTGCCGACAACGCAACAATTTTGCTGATGTCCATTGGCGACGGTGACCACTTACCATCAGGTGGCTCGTCTGCATGTTTGTCGGGTATTTGCGTAAAAAAATATGCATGGCGATCTACTATTTTTATGGAAAATTCTCACATAAATGTGGAATTGGTGTTTACGAAATTAATAGAGAGAGTAGGTTGTGGTGAATTTCATACCTTATATTTTGAAATTGTTTACCTATTGGAACTTTTAAACGACCAGTCAAAGCTTAGCTTGTAGATAAGGGATACCGCAATATGGATAGAATATATAAATGACAAGAACGCCTGATATTAACAGTGTTGCAACAATTTAAAGCTTATTTTATAATAACCATATTATGTTGTTTTAAAGACTCGCTGAGGAGTTTCTTTCGCCTTCTTTTTTACTTTCTTTTCCTCAATATTAAAGCACCGTTTCGGACGCTAGTTGACCCCGAATGAAGAATAATATCTCATGTAAACAGCATCTAATGTTATAAATGTCAGAAGCCGCAAGTCGTATTCCCGCTGACCGACCAGGGTCCCAGAGCTTTTATGTCGTGCGGTTTGAGTGAAATATTCCCTCGTTCCGACGCCAATATTCTGTTACAATACACTCCGTTCTTGGCTGATGAGTTGCTTGCTTACCATGTTTTCATAAAAAGAAAATAACACTCGGTGTTACTGCCAAGGATTTGTGCTCGTAATATTACAAATATTATGGCTTTCATGCAAATATAAAGTGTTTATATTTACATAGATTATAATCGTATTAATTATGTGAGCGAAATGTCAGTCGCAATTGAAAGTTGATCGAAAATCGAATGAGTAATCGAATCAGCGATTGCTACTAAGCAAAAACTTGAGACTTATGAGATCAATTAATTAAATATAAGATTTAAGCTATTTTATGCCTCCTCTATAATCCTCCTATTTAACAGTAACCTATTCTTTTTTTTATGTTAATAGCCGACAAAGAAGCAGACGAGCCACCTAAACGTAAGTGGTCACCGTCGCCCATGGACATTAGTAACACCAAAAGCATCACCAATGCTTCGTCCGCCAAGAAAGAAGAGGCAAAAAAGAAATTTTCTTGAATAACAGACTTAACATCGGAGCCAGGTTCCTCGTGGCTCGTGGCGTTCGTCAGGCTGTCACTAACTGTCCTGCATGCGGCGGTACTCGTGCATGACAACTCACCATCACGTGGCTCGGCTGCTACCATTATGCTCGGTGGCTACCATTATGAAAACAATTGCGAACGCTTCTATGCTTCAAAAGGCAACTCTCGCAGTCGGGTTGATCGACAGTAGTTGTTACCTATGGGTAATATAAAACCTATTCGAATAGACCATCAACCCCCTCACTGCACTAAGACTAACATTTTTAGTAAACTCTTAAAAACTTCTATACAGATCACAACAATCATGGCACCAGTCAATTCTAAACCAAATGCCTTCAAGTTTTTTTAGTGTGCCGGAGCTAGCGGTGCTTGCAAATAAAGCGGCCTGTCATAGTTCCCAACGGTAGCAATATAACTTGGCCGTACGTTTGAAGTTGATTAGATATGTCCATGGATTGCAGAGGCCATTTAATACGGATGGACTTTGCTTCTTTGCTGTTTATTTTTGTTTTTCATGATATAAAGGATATATCTTCTAAATATATGGAATGTAATGAAATTGTAATGTATCAGGCATTAAGTGGTGCTAGTAATAACACGTAAAATTTAGGTGGTTAGATTCGCGACAAACATAATACATTTTAATGTAAAATTTTGTGATTGCTTATCGATACATCATTAGTTTTCATGAAGTAATCTATAAATTTGAAACTCAGTAAAAATTGCCATTTATCGTAAATAATACAGTTAATGTCCTCAGTCGAAGCTGATATGTTAATTTGACATTATTATTGTTTTAAAAATATTAATAGGCTGTTAAACGTGTAGCAACGGCGTGTCACGATCGTGGATATTACATAATCGAATGTAATTTAATATTGGTAACTGTCAAGGTCACACCATGGGAGATTAGTTAACAATTAAACATGCAAGTAATAAATTTAACACTGAATAACAATTACGTTTACGTAACAATAACATTTACTTGTTGTACTGTACTACGATTCCGTTGTTGTGCTACGGCGCTACATAACAATGCAGTTGTGCTACGGAGGAGTGCGCTACGACCGATGGAATTGACAATTGATTCCTTATCACTTCGGTACAATGTAATTTGTATCAGCAGAAGTTTTTTACACAGTATTCGTCCCCCATGCACAATGCAAGCGGCCCCGTTCGATGAGTTCCGCGGCGGCTTTATGGGGAATTTTCAATTTGTTTTGGCCGTATCGCCTCCAGGGAATCAATGTTGTAACCGCCGTTATTGATAGTGTGTAATTGGATAGTGTTTGCACTTATCGGGCCTTTGGAACGGTTGGAGATTTAAAATGTCGTATATGAATGCTTGTAGGTTTATCTCATGTAAATTATTTATTTACTAGTTATTTACATTATAATCGAAAACCAGTAAACATGGTTCGATATCCAAAATCGACACATATACGATAAAAACTGACTATTGTTGCATAGATAAATTAAAAATTGATTTTTACATATATTTTTAATCGTACATACATATGGCAGAAACTGAAATCTAAGAACACCTATCTCGTTACATAATTAATAATAAATTAATATACTTCTTATTGTTTTCAATTTTTATGTAAAAAAGTTATTATTATTAATATAATTAAATCCAGTTGAAGTCACAAAAATCACGATGGTTTTTATTCCGATTATTTGTGTATCTAATGAAAGTTACATACAACACTTTCCTTCATCCTCTTCTACATTAGCGAGCAGAAAACTTTTCTGCACTTAAGTAAGAATGGTTGTTAATGCATTGTATTAAGTGTAATACTTACGTACCTCAGTATTAATGAGCTGCTTAAACTATTTCCAATTTTTTTCATTAAAATAATAAGAAATGCGATGACTATATTATGCCGTTATAGACAAATGCCATATAACAAGAAACATTTACACACTCACACCCCCGCACCAGGATTCCCTGTGTTGCGGGTGGCATAGACATACACAAATATCACATCACAAAAACCCATGACCCGAGAAAAAACATTTATCTGTCACATATAAATGTCTGCCCCGGCCAGAAATCGAACCCAGGATTCTTCGCTCGGCAGGCAGGGTCACTATCAACTGGGCTATGGGATCGTCAAACAATTGTTGAAAAATTACAATTACAGGTATATGACACATGTCCGTCAAAAATACCTAACATACCACAGAACGATATCCGAAGCGAATGCGGCTACGTCTACTAAATTAAGTTCCACTTACAAATTACTTTTTAAGTAAACACCACAAAATATTACGTAATACATGAGACGTCACGTCACGGCACGTCGCCGCACCGACAATTTGCGGGGCGGCTGTACTTTACATTTTACTTTAATTGCCATTACAGGTCAAAAATTGCCAGCAATTATTTTTTGTCGAAGCATGTGCAACGCATCATATGCCGGTTAATTGCTCAGTTAATTTTAAAAAATAACGTAGGTAATAAAATCCTGTAAGGGAAATGATTCTATAGACAGACACCTGTGGGATCTACCCATTCGTTAATGACACGAACGATCTGCCGTGCGATGAGTTTCGAGTTTGAATCTCCGTCAGTCCATGAGTGAAAGCGACTGAACCTTGATTTAAACTAACAAAACTCAGCAGAATCTATAATTCCATGTAGAATTTTTTTTTTAAATTGAACATTGATGATTACTCTTATTGAGACATTTCATTTTCAACGGCTCGATTACTTGACGGTAGTCGACCATGTCGTGCTACAGCTGAGGCGTCCAGTGATAACTTAGCGCTATGGGTTTAAAATATAGCGGATTCTTTGCTTCTCTCTTGGCCGGCAACGTGTGTACGATACCTTTAGCATTATGAATGCCCATACTACGCCCACACTAAATGTTAGAAAACTTTTTAGTATTCCAAGTAAATCTATCATATTAAATTTTATCACAAATTCAATCTACATATTTGCAGAGCACCATTGTTACCGCAACAATTCTGAGGTTCAACAATCAGTCCCGACAACTCTAGATCCATGAAAAATCCAGCCGTTTATCTAATATATGCTAACCGTTTCCTCACGTCATTCCTGTAATCCGTCCGACGCGTGTAAAAAGCCCTCACACAATTTAACCTAATGCGTGCTTGATGAGTGGCTTACACGGCGATAAGGGCGGATTATGCTCCCATTTGCCTGTTTTAAAATTTCGATCTAGATAGCGCGTCACGCCGTCCGGGGGACGTCAGACGATGATGCGGGAGATAGTGTAGTTTGCTGTTGTGGGTTGCTGACTTCTGGCAGTTCATTCTCCGTCTTCTTCTGTGCCTCTAATTGTTCTCAGTTCTATATATATATATATATATATATATACTCGTATAGTTTGTGTTTGAATCTGCCGAGACAGAATAGCATAGTGCATGACAGAAGAAATTAAAGGAGTATTTAGACGGTGGTGTCTCGGAGAGTAATAACATTCGGTGCTCCAAGTCCATTAAGAATAGCGACCGTGTGAAAAACCGCAAGCACAGATAAGAAATATCTAAACGACGCCGTAGTTAAAAGAACAATTTCGATACGGGGAGATAGTAAAATAAAAATGTTCACGCTTAATGACATCGCAATAATTCCGGCAGGGGCGCTGCCGTCGATCGTATCGCCGCAGCTTAACTGTCATTTAAATTTAAATTAAGGTATTATGTTGTTTTGACTGGGCGCGCACTTTAAATAAGCATTCGCTCGCCTTATCGGAGGGGCGCCAGCGCATCGGCACATGGAACGAATTGTGAACGACTCTTCAATTATTATAAACGTTGAAGAAGAAACGAAGCTATAAAATAACAAAACGCGAGGCTGAATAACAAATTGTACC
This sequence comes from Megathymus violae, assembly GCA_003671415.1. Taxonomy (NCBI): domain Eukaryota; kingdom Metazoa; phylum Arthropoda; class Insecta; order Lepidoptera; family Hesperiidae; genus Megathymus; species Megathymus violae. The sequence goes on from PDGT01000014.1 coordinate 394,244, forward strand.
GAAACTTTGTGTTTCATTTATCTAAAGCTCGGAGCTACCGACAGATAAAATTATTAACCTTCCCGGAAGAATCGCAAGAATTAATAAGAAAGGTAGGCTGAATCTATTAATCACGAGTCAAGAAAAAGTAGGTTTAAAAAAAACACTTTCCTTCTACGACTCGAGCGCGCCTTTAAAAAATCTCGGCCGTTTCATTAACTTATAGAACAAAAAAAAATGTCACCGAAAATATAATAGAAGAGCAGAGATTAAATTTTAGAGGCACTTTTTTAAATTAATTAATAAGGGAGAGGTGACGGCGGGAAAAAATTAAATGTCAAAATTACAACAAGATTCGCTTTAATTATGTCCACGGGGAGGCGGAGGAGCACTAATTACATTTTCTTAATTTGTAAAGTTTCAGTGTAGCCGGATCGTCCGGCTCGTACACGTTTCCCGAGTACCTACCACTGGAACACTTTGTTTGTGACATTTTTTTACGGAACTTACTAATAAATGCATTTTGGATTTATTTATCGAAAATATAGGATTAAAATAGAACAACAACAACAACAAGCCTGCTTGGTGGTAGGGCTTCACGTACGGATTATATTATCAGTATTATTATTAAGTCATTAATATTATTACTGGTATTATTATCTTTCCGTGAAGCCTGCCCGGCTAGCTACCACCCTCCTGCTCGAGTCAGCCGCCAAACGACTCGTCGTGTTCCGGTTGGAGGCTTGAGAAACCAGTTACTTTCTTTCTTACCTTTTCATTTCCTGGCCGTCAACGTATCAGTGATACCTTTGTTCTTGTTGATGTCCATGGCGACGGTGACCACTTACCATCAGGTGGCTCGTCTGCTCGTTTGCAGGCTATTATCATTAAAAACAGATATGAAGATCCTAACAATGTAATCGATTTACTCAAATCCTTCAAAACCTTCCAAAACTTCGACAATATTCGCTATTAAAAATAGTAATATAATAAATACTTCGATCAATGAGAAAACCATGGGGAAACTTATGAGTTCCTTAACGGTGTGTAAAACTGATGTGTAAGGCTAATTTACAAGAAATTTTTCAATACTAAAAATTTTCATCGTGAGGCATTTCGCTCAATCGTATCTTGATAATGTAACGTTTACTTTATCAGCTTATGAAGATCTGGAAGCGGAAACATATCCCGGAGATCACTGATATTAAATTAGACGAATACAGTCTTCGACACAATTGCGCAAACAATAAGAAGTGACCGCGCGGCCCTGCTCGAAAGAAACAGTATTAATACTGTATCACCAACACCAACATTCGCTGTACGAGTGTGAAAATGCGCAGCGATATCTCTACGCACTCCTCAGATGAATAAAACGCGGCGCATTAATTTTTTTACGTCCTCTTTAAGTGGAAAGTATGTAAAGGGGTGTATTTTTTGTGCAGCCGCCGAGGCGCGGGCAAATTGAAGATAATTAAGTTTATCTCTTTAATATCTCCTTGTCTTTTCAAATTTGCAAATGAGTTTTTTTAATAACGCCAAATTTGTAGGAACGCCTGCCGCTCTAATCCTTTCGTGATTTATGGCTCCCAGACGCGGTACGAGGTGGGATTGTTTTGTTATCGTTGGTTTAACATTGTATTTGTATACTGGAAGGTTCATTAACTGCAGTTATAACAGCTCGAATACACCTAGATTTGTAGTGTGTTAGATGATCACTCGTCAGAAATACGGGCAACAGCGCTTCTTCCAATTGTATCTCGAAGCTTCGCGCCGAGCCCTTTTGTTACCGTTAATTAGAAGTCGTCAAGGTATGTCGGAGACCTTCAAGTGACTAAATAACCTCGGGCTTTACGTTGGCCACTAATCTATTCACTGGACTGCAGGCGGCACTGCAGTAAACTGCCAATGAGTTGAAGTCAATAAATGTTAACTGCACTTAACGCCAGTGTGACATTAACATGACAAGTTAGCATTACAATGGTCGATGTTTACGGAGCGCGGACACGGCGACGACATGTTAACACGATGTAACATGATTAAAAGTAGACCAGTTAGATTAGCAGTATAGAGGAGGAAATCGTATCTCAAGTTGTATTAAAATGCAGTTTTTTTTTATATAGCTTACCATTCCGTTATTATTTCATCCATGAACATGCACGCTGCTAGGCTTGGTCACACGCGATAATAATAAGTAATTTCTACGTATTGTAAACACAAATTTGGCTAATTTTTCACTTTACAGATGATGGCTACCTAGTACTACCAAATCGTAGTCGAACGACACGTTACATGATTAACACTTACGCAGCAATGGCGTATGCATTATCTGCAATGCTTTCTAAATCTCATCAATCACGTGTTCCGGTCGGTGAGCGCTCGCGACGCCGCTCACGGCGCGGTGCTCACAACACTATTTTTTATTTTCAGTTCAGCGTCCATTAGTGAGAGAGCGCGCCATCGATCAAAAACACAATTCCAATTTACCTATCGGCCACAAATTCTTCAAAACGACTGTCCGATCTCGCAAATAAAGATAAAAAATAAATTGCCGTCCTCCCGCCGCTGGCGTTGTCATTGTGTTTTCCCGATCTATATATTTCGAATGTCGGGAGATAGGACACGTCCAAACAAGTCAACGAATTTATTTGACGCGGTACAAATTTCATGGCGCTCGTAGATCTCCCGCTCGTCAGTTGTGAGGGATCGGTGACTTTGACTAAAGTTGGGCGCGTTAGATCGTTTCTCAGCTGATTACGGGCTGAGACGCTTGAGTATTCACGCTTTGAAGGTGCGGGATACGAGATGTGAGGATTTTGGTTTTTAAACAAATTTCCGTACATACAATTTTTACATATTATTAGAATCGCTCATAGCGTGACGGCATGCCTCGATCTCAAACGATATACCGAGTTTAGCAACAGCAGGCGCGGTCGATAGTAGAACAGAATGGCCAATGACAATATTTCTTGAGCACTTCTGTGCTTCGGAAGACACGTTAAGCAATCGGCCCCAGTTAATGTTGTTCGGGCATGCCCGAATAAGAACATTCGATACTTGAGATGGCCACTAACCCCTCCACTGATCAGCGAAAGGGTTGAAGTTATTAACATTAACGTAATGATATTAGGAATGTAACAAAATACCTCAATATAGTCTGAATAATTTTACATGTTTACACGGAGGCACTCTTTAATTATTGCGGATTACGGATATATTTAAGCCTATTTACGCATATTGTAATTCTATTCTGCAAATAATCAATTAATTGGTTACTAATGTTAGTGTGAATTTTTGTGCCGGGACTGAATGTGTGGATTGGGTTCCTACAATCAAATGTACTTAATGAGACTGATGTTATCCTCCATCATTTGGTTGAAGATGTCGACTTAACATCAAAATTAAAATCCTACTAATTACCTATACATTATACACAATTATAGGCACACTTTTTAAAGTCACACTGTAAGCTATGATTACTAAGAACGCAAAGCCCACTTATAGATAATAGCTTACATTATCCGGATATTGACGATCAAAATGTTGCATTATTGCAACGAAAATGTTGTATTACGTTTTGTTAGGAGTGCACTGGAGAATAGCGCAGTTTCCTAGAACCCACATGAAGCTAAATATCTTTAAAATCTTTAAAATAAATTCCTGAGGAACTCGTACTACCGAGAGAATTACTACTATGTGGGCTATCCCAACAGTTCCAGGTAGGACTGCTATTAATAAGATGTCTTCTGTACGCCCATAGCGCACGGGAGAATTCTTTAAAAATTTTCTCGTTAATATTTATTAATGTTTATTTTACTTATGTGAGATGGAATAATATGTAACAATATGAGTAAACCCACTAAAGCAATAGGCCAGAACCTGTAATGTTAGATGTAAGTTGTTTGAAGATAAATAAATAAACATAAAGCATAATTAAACTAATTTTTATATTAATATCAACTTAAATTCGTGATTAATAGTTATGATTGATAATTAATTAAAACAATGTGTTATAGGTCACGCCGTAAGTCTGCGCGTGGCACCTGATATTTTTAAAGTGTTGCCGTCATCGCTGCCGCGCCGCCCGCGGACCGAACACGGACTGTATTTTTAAACGCGGCGCCGGCCGAGACAGAACCGCGGGACCGCTTGTTACTGACTCTTTGACACTAATTTTTCAGTTTGTAGAATGTAGAATATATCACGGTTGATTTTAGATAGAGGGCGGTAGTTACCCAGACGACTAAAGCCAACATGCAGGTGTATCGTCGGAATTAAATCGGTTGGTACAGAGTCCTTGTTCCCCCAACAGAAGGTATCGTTCATCTCGTATACACATATATAGTCCCGTCCGTCGTTCAGCGGGACACACCATGGACAAGTTGGCTTCGGCTCGAGGATGGATACGCAGTTACCTCGTCAAACTCGATCTTAGTTATCAGGTAATATAAGATTGTAGCTATACCTGAGATTAGTTTTAGATCTCGATGGTATTAAGACAACAGCGAGCCACAAAACATGTCTTGTAACAATGATTGATTCTCAAAATTTCCACATGATTCACCTGGAGCCTACTCACCTCCATAACTTGTAACATTCCATCCTGCCACCACTACAGCAGTTAATTTAGGCACTTTCAATTTGTTACATGGAGTAACAGATAAAGCGCTAGCGTTACAAAATCACAAATCTTAATTGCGTGGGTTTCAATATTGTCCTTGTGAGGTGCGGATCTCTAAAAAGTGTAAAAGAGCCAATCGTAGCATGATTGTTAATATTTATTGTCCGGGCAACCGGCTCGGCCGCGATGGCGTATTGATGGCGTAACGATGGCCTGGGAACTGGCAACTGCTCCGCGCTCGTTAACTACATCAACCAGCTTATTACCATATTACGTTTTCGTTTATTCTTTGTTAAATCAACCGATCTAATTGACCTGTTCGATTGATATATTACACTTTATTTTGATTTTGTACGTAATAATAATGCTTAAACAAAAGGTTGGTTCGCCGGCAAGTGTGATGTAGCAGAACGTTAGTAACCATTGGTTTTACCCGAATGGCGCCCAGTCTGGAGATTGTTTTCTAAACAACATCGATTACACGCAAGATAGATCGTCTAATATATTTGTATGGAGTGTTCCTCCGCACCATCGTAGTGTATCCGTAACCACGATCTATGCAGCTGGCTTGAAGCATCGTGCTTCAGGTATGTGATATTATGTAATTTTGCAGTCAAAGCGATTATGACAACTAATCAGTAATCAAAGCTTCATTCATTAAATGCAAGATCATGATGTGCTGTTCTCCGGTGAAGCCGCGCCACCAGACCCGGTGAACCTTTAACCGCTCAGAGCGTTAGCTGCATCATTTTTCACGCCCTATCGCCCTTCGCTTGTGGTCTGGATTTGTCAATGACAGTGCGCATTACACCTAATGATCCCTTTCGGAGTTTCAACTTTACCAACCCACCAGTCAAACTGTATGCTAGAACGAAACGCTTCGTTTATTGATATCAAAATTTTTAACCGGTGTACGGTAAAGCCGGCGTGAAGTGAAGACCTTTGTTTGATATAATATATCTACTTTAACGATAGAAACAGTAATTGTAGTGGTGACCCCGGCCGGCGATCCTTAACAAAGTTATTCCTCTCGCAAACTATTCCATACGAACAAAAGACAATTGAACGAAATGTAAAATCTAAACCGGATTTTTTTAAATTAAAAGTTAACGCTTGACGAAAATCCTACCTGATGGTAAGTGGTGATGAAGTCTGAGATAATGAGTTATGTGGGAAAATAATAACCACGTGCCTTATTATAAATCGTGTAACTGTCTTATAAACGGATATTATTTTTTCCCCGTCTCCAGAGCTGAGTGGCTGGATATGATAATACACAATACACACATACACATACACATAATAATGGATAAATGTGTAAATATTTACAATAAAATTCCATTAAAATTGACAGAAATTCCATATTGTCAATTAAAAACTCACTTCAAAAGCATTCTTATATGGAAAGGTTATTACAAACTTGATGGTTATTTGAAGGATAAAGACTGCTTTGGCATGAGTTTAATATATAGCCATAAGTGTGTTCTGTAAGTGTGAGCAGGAACAAAAACTCCTCGGGAGTTTCTTGCCGCTTGTTCTTTCGGGATAACTCACGGTAGGGATTTGTTGAAGCGATGGCGTTGTTTGACGTTCGAAAAGTGTTTGTAAAAACCAACTTCGAATAAATATTATTTAATTCATTCATTCACACCAAATATTCGGCTCAAATTATGTAATAGTTAAATTAATTACTTGCGAATTATTCAATTAATATTCATACTTAACAACTTTATCAACTTGATCATGTTTGATGTAATCTAATTAATATTACCTATCTATACATATTCCATTCACACAGGTAACTTCTTCCTCCCGACCATCTTTACACAGACCAAAAGAAACTGAACGAAACATCAACGTGACGTGCAAATTTGCACAATACGAATACAACATTGATGCACAACCGGCTCTTGCTTCAATGAACACATTTGTAGCTCGAAAACACAGTGACTAAAACGTTCGACGAATGGTGATACAAAACGTAATATTACGCACATTCACGCTTCTCATTCAAATTAATTACCTGAAGAACAACATGGCGCGCTGCGATACGTAAGACGTTTTTATTCGCGCCACCGAAAGCGCATTATCTCTATCGAGCCATTACAGAGCTCTCCGGTGAAAAATAATAGATATTCACATAATTATCCCGACCCTCCTCAAGCGAGCGAGACGCGGATAGAACAACTTTGCCTCGCGTTAAAAAGAGATAGTTATAGTTTGCGCGGTCACAGCGCTGGCACTTAAGTAATTGAATACAGGGGGCTCGGGTAAGTCGGGGCATAAAGGAACAGTGGAAAATAATAATATTAGTAATAATGTCTCCGGCGACGCACGAAGGGCCCAAACTAGTTTAGTTGGATCGTAAATATAATAATAAACATACGTCACAACACCGAATCAAGGGAAAAACCCCTTCTCGGAATATTTGTTGATGCTCTCCGACCTCTCTTTTGAGTGCAAGCGTTTATCCATTTGAGTAACAAAATTATCCAGAGACGTTCTGGTACTTTCTGGTGGTTAAGTTTGTTACTTGTGTACTTGAGTGTTTACTTACACAACTTGACGTGGAAAATATTTAGAAAAACAACTTGTAAACTGCGACTATCACGTGTAGGTAATTTCTGGTTCATCGGGCTTAACCTTTTTTAGATAATAAATAAAAGCATGCTGTAGTTTATAAGATTAAGACTTTATTGTCAATGTACCGTATATTTTTAAATATTGATTGATATTTGTTTCTCTTATACACTTTTAAAGTTGAGCACGTTTTTGCGTATAATGGTATTTGTTTCCGTAATAAAACGCGTTCCTCCGCTCGCCGCGCCGCGCGGACTATAAAAGCGAATGACCCAATGATAATGTGACGAACGTCTTGTTTTGTTCCGCTTTTTATGGTGTTGTGTTGCTAGCGACTTTGCGTTTGATAGAAAGAAATACATTTATAAGAAAATATAACAACAACAGTACTTAAATATTAGGCGGACATTTCACTACAAAAGCGTCACAAGTAAAAGAATCACTTTGATTTTGGTGTTTTATTTATTACACTATAAGTTTTACTTAAACAAGTAAAATTCTTCTTTAATTAGAACTCAATTAATATTATTACTTCATTTAACTTTATATGTGTTTTTATAAGTTAATGTGCTCAACACTTCATCACTACGTACCATCAGGTGGGATTTTAGTCAACCATTAACTTATTTTATATAAAAAAAACCAACAATGGTGTACAATGTTGAATTAACGTGATGAAGGCTTGAATGTCTCGCGGGCACACCCCAAATCATGAATATAGCGTAATTAAAAACAATTGAACATTAAAGTCAATTTATAATTAACTTATCATTTACATTACATCAGCAGTAATCTTTAACAAATCTTTACTGCATATTATAATCCGGCGATTGACCATAAAACATATTACACAATAAACTGCAAAACGGCGCCTGAAGAATTTACGGCGTTATACTACCGCTTTATACCACCACTCCCAATCGTAGAGCCTAATGAATGAATGCGCAAGTTAGCAGACGACATCAAAATATCGTTACAAACCCTCGTACAATAATCCCCGGTTTAATGCTGAGATTATAGTGCAAAATCGCTACTAAAATCGCTTTTAATTATGAATACCATTTTTATTTAGAAGTCGTCTTTAAGCTGAGACATTGTCATTAAGATTGCCCCTATATTTTAAAATTCGTTTTGTTTTAATTAACTAATATTATAAATGAATGTAATTACTCTTAATTTAATTATGTCTTCATCTTATAAATTGTATATTTAAAACTTTGTTATGTGTTTTGAGTCAGTATATTTCGCGATGAAATCGTACTAATTTGGACGGTCTTGCTAATAGGCTCGCTTACGTATACCACTGAGTGCGCTACCTAAAATTTAATAAAGCGATATTTACAGCAGTCGTTAAGCAGCTGCGCACGACCGAGCCTGAGGAGCGTTCGGCTTGTAACTGTCCTAACTGCCTGTTACGCCATTGTTCCACCAATAACATCAATATACATGAGTACAACGATGTTTTAACAGCTTACATAAAGATCAGATAGTGAAAATAATTATATTACGTTCATTTTACTAATAAAAAGACAACCCACCGAATTTATATTCGCCGTACTACAACAACGATACTATAAGGAGTTTTATTTGATCGTAGTGCCCAAAATTACTGTGACTCATCAAACTACTGACCACATGTCAAAACAAAGGGAAACGCACTAACAGTACAAACACTATTCGTTTCATAGAGTATAAAAGGCGTGGGTCTGGTTATATGCTATAACATATAATGCGAAAACGACGCACGATTAAAGTATAACTTAAATACTTAACATGGTACATAATTTGCGCAGGGGTCAAAATGCAATGAGTGACATGATTATTTTCCCTTTACTATTATGTCTTGCCTAACCTGGAATGAATGAATAATTCATTGCACAAAATCAGTGGAGCGTAACTCGAACTATGTATTAGACTAGAATGTGGTTAGTTAGTGTATAAAGTAATATCGATTCGATTGTCGAGATAATTGTTACATTTATCGGTGTTATCGCACCCTTAGAATGTAAGGGAACTAACTTAAAAATTGCAATTTATATGAAACGACGAAGAAAGTTTTCAAAAATGTATGGTCATGAGTAAATTTAAAGAGACTGATGTATGAGGTTTCCCTTTTTCCGTTTCTCACTCATAATTCGGCCTCTTTTTCACCATGGCTATTCAGAGTAGGCTTTTTAAAGCATATCTATAGTAAAATCTGGAATTTCAGGAATTTGGAGTTAAGTCACTTTCATTCTAAAGGTGCGTTATGATGTCCTACTATTTTAAGTCACTGCAAATGTTTCACTTTCATACATCAGCAGAGAGAACATGTCTTTATCAATAATAAACATGGATACCATGTTACCAATATATATATATATATATAAAACTAATATAATATATATATAAAATATAAAACATACTCACAGAATGGTCGTCTTAAAGTCTGAAAAATAACCAATGAACTTTCTTGTTATACGTGATAACAGCGACTTTAGAATCAACAACGACTCAATTCGATATAGAGCACCTTTATAATAATGTCGACATCTGCTCCCAGTAATTGCTGGTCGAATATTCACCGGATCGACAGCCTCCACCCGAGGTTCTAATCATGAAAATGTATTTATGACCTAATTAAACTCCTGTCTACCGTCCGGCATCCCGGAAGACAAGGACGGTGTAACCGACGAACCACTTAGACCGAACGAGATAGAAGACACCCCGGGCCAGTGATTAATGAGTGTTATATGGCTGGTTAAGTACCGTGTAATTTGCAAAACGACCCTTAATTACCGTAGAACACTGCTACTATCGCTATCCTTATCGCGCCTGGAGATAAACGTTAGGGAGGAAGGAGAGGAAATGCGTTCCGAGTTGCGACTTGAAAGGCGGTATTTAATGAGGCATTATGATGTCGGTGGTACAGATTAGGTTCACATAGCGTCGGAATGTTGACCCGCTCTTTATGTTTGGCTTTCTGAAGCGCAAACAGAAGAAAGGCTTAGTGGCACGTTTCCAGACGTAAAATGCTTTTCAGTGTGTTCATCTGAGCACCTTTGTTTGAGTTGTGCTCCGCAGAGACGTTATGCGAGCACGTGCAAAATAAATCGTGTAATGAACTGCCTTGTGAGATATTTTTTTCTTAGTTATTAGCAGGCAAAACTGTCACATTGTTTACATGCTTTGAAGCGGAAAAAAATTGTTAGAAAACCTGGATAGATTTCAGAGAGTTATCCATAATTTTGAAAGGATTGTGAAGTTTGTTGCCATACCATTTTTATTCTATTTATTTTGTATGTAGATGTAACACAATAGAACATTTAAACGAATCATTCAATAAGTGAGTATCAATAACAAATTAAAATAAAATTTAAATTTCTTCAACAGGTATGGTTCCAAAACAGAAGAACGAAATGGCGGAAAAAGCACGCAGCAGAAATGGCTACTGCAAAGCGTAAACAGGAGGAACTCGGTGAGGAGTGTGACGAGCAAGAGCCCCACGAGAGCGAGCAGTGTAGCGACGATGACGACGCCAAGAGACCTCGACTGGACCTGCACCTCCACATGCCACACCACCGACAGTGATCCAACATCCCCGCGGACACCGGTGGAGCCCGCGACGATAGACCTAGTGTACACGATCTGCGCGATGATCGCACAGGACGTGATTCGAATCTAACCGATTACAAAGTGGATAGAATCGACAGAACTGATAAGCCGCTAAATTACGCAAATGCGAAATTCGAAGAACGCAATCCCAATTATTACTACAATGGCTACGATTACCTTCCAAGGGTGTGCAGGGAGGAGACGCCGTGCGATTTGTCCAATTGGCAAGTCCGCGATCACAATCAGTTCGATCGCGAAGTGATGAACAATAGTGGTTCGATAGACAGTGAACAGGACAATTTCAATTCTGAGGAAAACAGTCAACCTATAAACTTTGCATATTACCACTTTTAATTGAGCAGGCGATAGTCGAATAGTGAAAAAATTACACAGTGCGTGGTTGACGCGTCGTTTATTGCACGTATGACGCGTTTTGACACACTGGGTGTGTGGGTTATGACTGCATACTATGTACATTATTTCTGATATAAATAGCAAGATATTGTTAAACAACGAAATTTAACGTTTGATGTTTAATCGTCTGTGGGTTAAACAAGAATGCTTTGTAAAAATAACATTAACTAGCATTTAACTTACAAGTGTATATAAGACATGTTAAGTTAGTCATGTGATACGTATTAAGTAATTTATTACGATACAGTTTTTACAAGATAAAGTAACTGTGACGTACTTTAAAGTGTACATTTGAATTATAAGATTCGCGGTGCCAAGATTGTATTAGGATAGTTATGCATACAATATATTAGTCTTTTAACTTACTTCACTTCTTATGTTTCTAAGTCAGTTCTTGAGTCGACTTATTGCATGTGTAAATTGAAACACATTTTTTAATTAATTGAATGTTGAATGTGACGATCTCTCTACTTAAGTCAATTCAAGTAACATACGAATGATTTAGGTTAGTTGGTAATATTGACGGCTATTTTCATAGAAGACCGACACAAACAAAAATATAGTGGGACGAATGAATGAGTTGTTCTGTGAAAATTGCAGATTGGATTGTTCTCATTTTTATAATTAGTAAAAACAGTTTTAAAATTAAATCTATGGCTACATGCTTTTGTTGGCGTAAATGAAAAGAACCACTTTATATACAAGTATGTTTATTGTTTGCATTTTATGAGCATTTTACTTTAGTAAAAACACTAATTATTATTTAAAAATAAAATTGTAAATAATACCTAGGCATAGTTTCTAGTAAAAATGATCGCATTGCAATATGTATTGTATATTGTTAATATTTATCATAAGTTAATACTGTAAATAGATATTTAAACGAATTTAACATTTATTGTAACGTAACTATTGTAGTGACCCACGCAGAAAAATAATGTTTTGTCGAATAGCGAGCGTATTTCTGAGAAAAAAATGTATTTACTAATGTTCAATCTAGCACCGGTCTGTATAAAATAACATATACTGACAATTAGCTAAATTTTCGGAGACCTATTTAAGAAGTGATTCATTTTGATTTTATTAGGCGGATGCAGTAAATTTGATTTAAGATTGTAACATTGTTTGCCACGTAGTTACAAAAGCGAAAACAAATTTAAATGTCTATCGAACCCAGCTTTGTGAATAGCAACGATCCAAATGACGCTCTCAGTTCGACAGATTACGATGCTCTAAGCACAGCTGTACATAATATGAATGCTTACTGTACAAAATAATGAAAAGGCCGGAATGACCTACTCGACGACGCCGGTCGTGATTTACGACATTCGATTCCTCATTTCAGAACGTAAGAATGTCACAAATAAAATATTGAAAATTAAAATGACATATTATAATCAAAGCGCTGGTTTCTTTTGTAAACAAACCGAAGTTCCACATTTATATAGCCGCAAATAACTAGAGATAATGTTAAAATCATTAAATTATTAAATAATATTCCACCCACGACTATTCAAATACCTATAAATATGTTTCAAATAATTTACTACTGTATAGTTCCGAAAAACTATTAGTTAGTTTCAATCATTCAACCTTTTATAATCATAATTTCAGATGATGTGAGCAATGACCGAAAAGACTATATCGTCTCAAATGGAAGTATCGATTTGTGTGCGTCGTACAATCGAAACATGTTTTAGATAAATATAGTATCGTGATACATCTTGGGTTTTCCCAAACCACATCACACTCGACAGGATGACGTCTAAGACTTCATTCAACATCAACAGTACCTATCTTTCTCGCTGTGACGTGGCTCACTCGCTCAGTCTCACTTATTCGGAATTTAAGGACATTTTATTATATTTGTGTACAAGTGACTTATCGTCGGATAAGAATACCGCACTGAGTCCCAGTCGACTTATTATAGAGAGATCATGTAATGTTATTCATTGAGTGTGGACGGATGTGTCCACGTCTGTGGTTGCAATAAACGGTTACATAAACTTGATATCTTTTTATTTTTCCTTTAGTACTGAATTAATATTAACTCCGTGAAATATTTATTAATTTTTATATTGTCAATCAAACAATAATATGCATATACATACAGTAGAAAAGGAAAAAAATTACGATTCATATTAGTTCGTTTAGCTGATAATATATTGATTAAGAACAATAACTTTTTATTATTTATTAATTTACGTACGAACGTACATCCCAGGACCGCTGGAGTCGGCGCCAATTAGAAGAGTCCTTTGCCCAGGAATGGACTATAACAGACTGATAGGTAGAAAGATAGATACGTAACATTTTGAATTTAAAAATTGACGCACAACCATGGCATGCGTCAAATATAAAGGTGGCATACGTCAACCTGACAGAGAAATGACTGACATACTTCAGTGTCGAACGCGTAGTATGCATAGAAATAAAATAATTAGAACTAATAAGCAATAAAATAAACTATTATTTTTCCTATAAGTAAATACCAACTGACAATAAGGATGATCAATTAGTCAGTAACTCCTACATTCATTGTTATTTAATCTTTTTCATTTGATACTAACGCGTCATTAAATACTTTATGGTGGATATCACGAAGGTAACAAAATAAGTAATTATATGTAGGGATTATACAACTACTATGTGAATTTTGTTGCCGTCACTTAAATGCTTACCATTACGGAATACTATATTAATTAAAGATTAGGATTTCATAACCAACTCACAAAACCAAACCCTGGTAATTTCATTCTACGAGTATTTTATGCTACTGTTCAGTACTAATATTATGTTTTTCTTTGTCAATGTTTTGATGATACCAATACAACCTGAAAAAAATCTTTAGTTGAAACAATTAGTGGCTATCATATAATCATTACCATCAAAATTATTTTGTTTTGACCATCGTACATGTCTGAAATGCTAAAGATCTGGACCTAAATCCCGCGCTAATTGTTACACTTTGTAACGCTAGCCGTCAAATCTATTCAGACTCGGGACTCACTCAATATTGCAATAAAGAGTGCACTGATGTCATAAGTGTTATGGAAATATTGTATGTGATTTTATGGAATGCGGACCGAGCGAGGTGTGGTGTTATGTTAGGTTCTTTGTGTAGTGGAGTTTATTCCATTTTCATGTACTTGTAAGGTTAAAATGGCAGCGTAGAGTTATTATTGCTTTGGATTCCGTCAACAATGGCTCCTGCTACTAACGTCATTTCATTAACCTTCTTACAGTCTAATCCCTATGATCCGTCGTGATCAATCCTAAAATGTTCCAAGGCTCCAAATCTCTGATTTGGCAACGTAAGATCAGTTGTGTTCATCAAAAAAAAATATAATTCTACTTACATAAACATTGGATTACAATATTATTACGGTACCACGACTTAATCGTGAAGTCAACGGAGATTTCCACAGTTCCATGTTGCATGAAGACAACGATCAGTCATGTTTACATCATAAAAGCATCTCGGATGAACGTAATCGGGTGTTGCAAACATATAGACATCGGGGCCCCAATATCTCCGCGGCTATCACGCTAGCCGTCACGGAGAGTCCCGGACCGAACGCAATTTATTCGTTTCACCCGTCCCGACAACGTTTATCGAACCCCGTTGTAGGTACCTATCGCTCGTACATAACGCAGCCACTTCGCTGCAAGTGATCAAACCTCGTGGAAATCGAAGGAGGAGGCAAAAATCGCGACGCTCCCCCCGTTGCCATAACAACGGAACTCTGCCCCACCGCCGCGAGAAAAGTGACTTTAAAACCTGCAAAATAGAGACCATTTTCACAGAAGAGCTCCGAAGCGTATCTACGTGGCGTCTCTTGCGAATGTGGCTTGTAGTTATAAATGTAAAACACTGTTTTACCGTTCGGCGTGCGAGGGAGAGGGAGAGAATCGCGTTCGGACAGGAGAGGGACGGGCGTATCCCCGGGATGGGGCTCGGGGAGGTATTCTTTCATTTGTTGTGGTTGAGGCGATAAGGTGCGCCGTCTACCCACCTTTTATTTATGACTCCATTTTAAACTGGGGGTAAGTATGTTACGCAATTTGGTCGAGTGTGATTTCTTGCTGTTAAGGGATCTTGTTTTCAGGGGTTTCGGCTGAAAATAAGGTTAGAATTGTTCGCGCTGATTTATTCACGGGGCGGTACGTGTTACGACGTCGGAACGTGTTTAAACTTGTTGTGCTTGTGCCTACATGAGTTGCACATCATGGATTGTAGCTAAATTGATCTATATCCATTTTGTATTATACCTTTTCGATAAGCAACATTCGATTTACGAAATAACGACGCAATGAAAAGTTTAAGAGTAATTTACAATTTCAGTAGATCTATACATATAATAAGATTGTAACTGATCGTTTTCTGTACATTAAATATATATGAGAAAACTACTATTAAGGACCTTTATTGACGCGATAGAACCCAAAACAATAGTTGTCAGAATTTGTGCGAGTTTGTCTGTGCGGTTGTTCGAGCTAATTTCAGAAACGGCTTATCCGATTTCGGTACGGATTTCTCTTATATATTGCAGTAAATGTCACTTAATATTTACAGTTCGTTTCATTACAATCTGTCCATTAAAAAAAAGTTATGGATCAATATATGTATTTCTAATTCACATAACGAGAAAGACCCATCCCTAAAATAATGCAGATGCTTTTTCTAAGTGTAAGGTAGTTTTTCTGAAGCGAAGCGAGGGCAAATTTGCTAGTACATAATAAAAATTATATACTTATTATTATTACCTTGTAATTATGCCCTGATAATTTTATTGACACAATCGTTAGGTATTATCGTTCTTTAGTATCCCACTACCGAGCATTCGTCTCTTTGCAGCTGATAGAGCTCGAACAGCGAGCATTTCATAATATTCCAATATACTTAAATGGCGCTGTTTCTTAGCTGAAAAGTTTATTATTCACTATTCAACAAAAGTAATATGAATCATCAAGTGTATAAGATGTCCTTTGATTTATGTATGAGTCAACTTTTAACCATATTTTATATATTTTTAACAGCATCAAGTCGGTTTGCAGTTCAATAACGCTTCAAATATACTTTAAATAGACCCATTTCGTGATACCGATCAGAACCCGGCATTGAAATTCCCCGTACGACGGGTGCCATGTACACGCACAATCAAACAACCAGGGCTAGACACACAAACATTGTCTATATCGAACCCGGGACTCTCGGCCACTTAAGCAGGGTCTCTATTAACTAGCCGTTTTGATATTAAGTTAACATAGTGTACATCTAAAACGTACGGTGTCGTACCACTTATTATGGAGTGTCAATAAAACTCTATCTGGTAAGTTGTGTTTTATTACAACAGCTGCACAGCGATGCGAGGTGTGGGTGAGGTACTCCGGTGAGCCGTACAATACAACGATGCCACCACCGGACACACCGCGACCGCAGCCGCCGGCGCTCCGTACTCCGAAGTCGGCGTCCGAGCCGAAGGTCCGTAACCTGGCCTGGCGTGTCCGCGTGTCCGCGTGTCCGGGCGCCCGCGGGTGACGGCCGGCGGGCGACGGGCGACGGGCGACGGGCGACGAGTAAATCTCGACGGACGTAATAAATCTGTTTGGACGGATCACTCACTTGTGACGTGATGTTTCACAGTTGTGATACTAATGTAATTGTAACTGATATCACTTACGTAAGTTAGTCCCCGGTCGTCATTTCGGCTGTAAAGTTGATATTATCCAGGGGGTAACACTAAGGCGAATATCAGAAGTATGTTTTTGGTATTTCATAGTTAAGTTTAATAATATATTTTGTAACAATCCAGAAGCACAACATATTATATATCTCATAGTAAGTAAAAAAGCACTTACTATTTACAAAAAGTATACACAAACCGTCAATAAATGGCAAATCTTATATTAGTAGAGATTAAAATTTTGTTATAATACAATTTTTATAATTTGTACTTCACGCATTACTCCTATTCCGATTATATTTGACTCTTCCCCAGGGGACAGTGGACAAATGTCATCATATTTTTTTATATAATTTGGAAAGGGCGAGCAGATATGTACTTGATACTCTAGTGATCAATGCAGAATATACTAAGTCTTAAAAGGACTATAACATACCATATATATGTAATAGATAATCCATTAAAAGCAAAAACTGAAACAAAGAGATGGAATAAGCACTTACAAAATGGCAAATCGCAATACATGGTCGATATCACATACTTTGAGAATAGTCCCCAGCCACGTAGTGTGTGGCCAAATAGTCGAGAGAACGGTAATGCACTCGCCTTATACGAGTTTTATGTTTATATCGCGCGGCGCCACCCGCTCCGGCCGCCTATTATAGTAACAATAATTTTATTTTTATTTTTTTCTATTCCTAATAAGACTAATAAAAATATATTCAGCTCAATCAAATTTAATAGATATGTAACGGTAGAAACTTGGTGATCGTTTCATCGACTCGTCTCGGATCTATTATAGTGCAATGCTGATCATGGCAATAAGCAAACTTCGAGCGATTCGATGTTTGTTATAAACAGTGTTGAAGTCGGCGAGGCGGTCCCATAGCAGGTCATACCTTCGACCTGGTTTGAAAAGGACTATATTTGAGTTTTATATACGAATGTTTATTTTAAGTAATTATCCAATCACGATATTTATGTACTTTGTGAATAAAAACTCGAAAGACGTCTAGAAGTTCAAAATCTGATGTATTTCAACGTGAAAGATCAAACTGACTTCGAAAATGTTAAACAGCTCAATGCTCGCACATCGCTGCCCGCGCCCGGTGCGTCGGTCTTCTGATAAAGAGCTCAGAAGTTAATATTTATTGACCCGCAGTAAACAAGGTGAGTAAAAAAATAATAAAGCACAAAAATAATAAATGGTTTTATTGGGAACGTCGTAAACAAGGACGCGATGGCTCGAAACAAAGGGCTCGTAAACACAAATCACGTGACGCTATCTGCCTCGCCGTATCATCGTCACGGTGCCGCGGTGGCGTGACAGTGAGATGGATCTACGAGGTTTTAGGTCTGGTGCCGGCTCTAATGATGACCGTGAGTACCCGTTTGCAATTACTATTCGTTAATTGACAATAAAAATAGAAGAGCGTTGCGTAACTTCTTCGTAGCAAATGCGTATTGCTAAAGTATTGTATTGTATTCGAAAAACAAAGTACCTAACCAATTTGACTCTCCGTATGGTCGATGGGCTAGAAAGAGTACCTGAGTCAAAGATGAAAACGATGGATCGACGGTGTGACGGTTGACATATGGCACTGCAAAGAGTTGTAGTTGAGCCGACGAATGATGGAGTTGATAGGAGCATAATGCCGATCGCAGATTAAACAAAACAAAAATTAAGTACATATAAAGTAATATATGTAATTACAAATTGAAATTGAATGAGTGGGATTTATTTTCACTATATAATTGTATAAAACTAGCTCTTACTATTATGTAACTTAAATCGTAAAATATGACATATCAGCTTAAACTGTACCACATTTGAGGTAAATAAACATTGATGATGGAAGAAATATTCTGGCATCATTTTAAAAACAAAGAGAATATACATAAAGTTAATAATTATTTGGATAGATTTATGTTAATTGTTATATTTGTCAAAGCTATGTCAGTCGGTGATGGAGTAATGGAAGATGCTTTAAGAGATTTAAAACATTATACAGTAGCTAACATACAGTTGACTGATTCCTAATCAGTTTATATAGCATTATTTTAACCATGTTACTTCCAATTATGATATAACTTTAATATTTCGTTACCCGAAGTTGCTTGTAAGTTTTAAGAATTTAAGGTTCCCTCGAGGCCTCATAACAGCTTAAACTTTATTGTGTTGCAACCATTAAACCTTTTATTGGGGCAGTTAAAGCGCCAGAGACTACAGCAATATATTATACTAAAACAAAATAAATATTCGTGTCGCGAAACACGATAATTGAATACGACACGTGTAAAAGGTAATGAATATTGGTCTATAAATGTTTTCACACATTTCAAGTTTCCGAGCAACACAGTTCTTGCACGCACTTTACTTTTCTACATGTGCTCGTCCACTGACAGTAACAAGTGTCCTACGGCCGGGCGAGATGTACCCTGTTACATATGCATAACACTACACCCAACAAGTAGTTAAGCAACGACATCGATCGTCACCACGCCGTGAGCGATGGACTTACATCGCCGAAGAAGTCAGGAACGTACCACCAATTCGCAATAATTCCGATTTTTCTTGATCAATATCAATCCAATGTTGATCTGTTTCATCCGGCGGTATTTGTTAAGTTTGTTAAAGTCCTTTATCCACATGACTGGCTGCCGCCCCTCTTCTAAAGTGTAGTTGCGGCGTCAGGGAGCCCGCGGTGCGCTTCCATTTTGGTACCTCTGGGACTACGATGTGCATACGCGGTGGTAACTACTCTCCATTAAGAGGCCCGTTCGGTCGTTTGTCGAGCATTGACATAAATCATATATTATTGCAAGTTTTTAAGTCCCCTGATAAAAATTAGAAGGACCTGCGTTACGTGCCGTTTCTAACTCAAAAGCTCTCATTCACTTTTTGCCATTAGTTGGTGCGGGATGGGGATGTTGAGATACCCAATTTCCCCCTACCGTGTCCCATTTTGTTCAGGCAGTTGCTTAGGAATGAAGCAAATCGTATGGATTTAGAAACGCCGTAAAGATCTTTGTCACCTGAAAAATTACACTGTAAAACGATGGAAGCATTCATTATATAAATGACACAACCACAATAAGTATCGTTTATAAAATCGTTTATGACTGCCGTAAAGCAAACGCCTGTTATTTTATTAGTCGGACTATCGGATTACGACGTCATTGTCGCGGGATTTGGTGCATTCAAAAACATTCAGCCATCCATCCTGCAGCCAGGTAAAACAATCACAAAATAATTCATGTGATACCAGTAATATAATGGTAAGTCACTGAGCAACCACAAATTCTTTAATCTTTACCTTTTTTTCACAAGTTATATGTCTTTAAAAAAAACTAAGGAAGAGAAACAGCACGGCATCAGAAACAAAACAGATACAGTGCTGCGCTCTGGAAAGCACTATGTATACTATCATAATGATGTTTTTATTTATTTAAAGCTTAAATACTAGTTCATGACATTTATTGCAAAAATAACAGAATTTCAATAATACTTATATTGCCTTCTTTATCCCCTTGTGGGTGGTGTTCCCAAAAATTTTCTCTACATTGCAAAACTTTAGATCGAAAAATGCAATAGTTATGTTATTTAGTAGCGCATGAATCCATTTGCTACTTCTACACTCTCTGTCAGTGAATATTGATAAATTATTGTTTGATTTTGATGAAACATTGGTTTTATTATTGTTATCGCAAAGTAACGAACGATGAAGAACAAGATGAAAATATGAAGATTCAATAAAATCAAAACTTTTATACCCTATTTTTATACCTAGGTAGGTACCTCCTAGGTCTCTTTTTGTATATTCCTAAAATACGTGTTTTAACCAAAAAGCTGAAAACGTAAATAAGTTATAAAAATGTTGGATTTACATTCTAATAAAAATCGCATAGTTTTACACCCTCGTTGATAAGGTACTTTCAAAGCTGGAAGCTGTTAGGTTTAGCTATGCGTGTGGATGTAGATAAATGAGATCGTGTTTAAGTTTGGACAACTTTTTCTAGATATATACTTTAAGAGGTCGTAACTAAGGGTCTAGTTGGTGCACATCTTATGTACTAGACTTATTTATATTTCTCAAATTCAAAATATTTTTTTTAATCATATAGGTATTTCGTAAATACACTTATGAACGTCATTTTGCTTCTACCACCATTTCGAAAAGGTGCTTTAATATTGAGGAAAAGAATCGGCAAAAGAAACTCCTCAGCACATCTTAAACAACACATGGTAATTGCAAAAGTTTAAACCTGTGCGGAACTAGTTTCGACACTATTATTTCCAGGCGTCCTTGTCATTAATGTACTCATCTATACTATAACATCCTTTGCCTATAAGTTGTGTTTTGATGCGTCGCTTAAAAGTTCCAATGGAAGTATGTTAGAACTAGTGAGACAAATAAGGCGTCTTAACGTACCTTTGATGAGTTACGAGAATAATCTGAACGGCGATTTGAACTTACTTGCACGGTTCAAGGAACACATAACTTGGTCAATTATAAAACTATAATGATTTTAATATAGATAATCGTATATTTATGTATAATAGTATGAGAGTTATTGCATCTAGCGATTAATTATTGAGATCCGACGTATAGTATTTATACGTTACGATTAATGCAATATTTATAATGAAATGGCCATTTTGGCCATCTCGACTCTAAACCAATGACCACAAGTAGCGCATCCTGCGGAACACCTGCAGCCATGGCAGTGGATCCCTGTCATTGGAGGTCATTTGGTAATGGCCAGCTTTATCCCTCCCCCAGTCCCAAATATAATAATTTCAAATACCTCGATATGTCCTTATTACATTAAAAAGATTTTGATTTTAAATGCGACGATGCGACACGACTATAAAATCGTAGCTTCTAAACGCGCCGAGACACTCATAAGGGCCAACACACACTCATTTACATGTAATAAAAAGTTGTATTAAGGCGAACGTGTGATTAATGGCGGCTCATGTCTGCGTCGTTAAACGGTGTTATTTATAACATTTTAAAATGTTTTAGTGCGCACCAACGGCGGTTTATCGACTAACTGGGAATTATTATCGGCAATCCTTTTATTGGCGTCGAAGCCTTCGGAATGCGCAGCTCGTGTTGGATGGTGCATTTTAATGTTTTAATCTAATTTTTGTATCGCATATTCCGTTAATTTTAAATAATTTAATTAGTGATATTAGTATACCAATCATATATGACGGTGTATTTTTCTAGCTGCGTTGCTTCCCGCTCATTTATATTACTTTTAATATCCAATGTAGCGGACGAACCACCCGATCGTAGGTTGCCGCCTTCCGTATACTTAAATACCACCAAAGGTAGTTCCGATGGGTCGCCAATCAAACACGAAGCAGAGAACCTATTTTTAATGGGCTTTTCGAGTATAGAACCAAATCACATTTAAACATTTAATAGTTTCTTCTAGACAAACAAATCGCATCCGTGCCGGGGAGATTTAAAGAGTAATTATAATTAATTAATTTTGTATTTACAGAGCCCAGTGACCCTCATCGGGAGAGACGCCATCGTTATGGTTGTTCAGCGGGGTGCACCGCGAACAGAGAAGATCGCTCAAGGCTCGAGGACATATCGCGAGTTGGGGAACGCTCGGAGAACAACCCTAAATCAACTTTGTCTACATGAATCATGCTGATACAAGAATAATAAACATTTCAATGTCTAGTACGTAAACATTTGTTTTGACCCCAAATGAATCATAGTGCTATATGCAATGTACGATGCTTACTCATATAATAAATAAGTATTCGTAATAATTGTAACACTTTGAAATATAATAGCGACCGGGAATAACAGTAGTGAACCTGGAGACCGCTACTCGTTGGACGTATACAATCCAGGGATGTCATGGAGCTCCGTAGCCGTAACCGAAACTATCGGATGTCCGAAATAAAAATATATCCGAAACCGTAACAGAAACCAATAATAAAGTTTCGGGTATTTTCGGATAGCGACAGAATCTAAATGAAGCACCTCATGACTAGTTTACGTTGACCGAGCCGATACATTAGCCGCGTCGTTCTCGTTTAAGATAGTTTTTATTACTTAATTTGTTTTTCCTGTGATTATAGTACCACATAATACCTAGAAACAAAGCCAAACTTCGTAAACACATTTTTTTCCAAGTCGCAAATCATCTAACATTCGTAACCGAAATTATCTGAAACAATCGGAAAATCCGACATAATTTCATATCCATAACCGTAACCGAAACTGGTAAAGTATTATAAAGTATTTCTTGAATTATTTATTTTAAGGACGAGCGCAAAAGCAGACGGACCACATGATGTTAAGCACTCACTGTCGCCTATGGACTGAAGTCCTGAAGGAGAGCTCTTTTTGCGCCTCTCTTGAAGAGAAACCTCTAAAGCTGATTCCACAGATTACACGTCCTACACGGGGAAAAATATAGCAAAAATCGGACTGTTGAGGATCGCCACGAATCCAGAAGACGTGGGTGAAATTTCAATATTCAGCGCGTAATGTAATTATGGAAAGATGACATTGGCATCGGTCTAAACGGTTCCCTCGAAGCACTCAACAGGATATGTATTTCAGATTTTAACTGTATCCGTCTGCTTGATTCAGAGTAATATTGTGTGTGATAGACGAACAAACAGACGAATAATTCTGTTGAGATTTAATATTTTTTTTGATATTCAAATTCAAATTAATTTTATTTGTATGAGTATAGTTAACAGGTAAAGATGTCTAGTACATACATAGTTCACACACTTTGTCATTGTTGACATACAAATATTTGAGAAATAATCGTAATAAATTGAACATATCACTTAAAATTGTTATAACAAATTATTAATTGAAAACATGATTAATGTGGATAATGTCAACATAAATATTTACTTTCCATGCCAAAATAATGAAATAAATTTTAAACCTATTATTAAATTAATTGTTGATTTTATTATTTTAGCGTGTCTTCATGTCAATAAAGAATTCATTGATTGAATAATAACATTTTTCCATTAGCAACTATATACGGGCCTCTCATTGGAACATGATGCGCGAGTATAGTTCGAACACACCATCGAACATCACCGCCCACGAGGGTGGACAACAAAATCACTTTAATCGCATGCTATAGCAAACTTAACCATTAACCAAACATAAACAGAATCCCATCAATAACATTTAAGAAACTACTTAAACACCAACAACCGACCCCATCCGAGTACCGCGGTAAACGATTCTCAATACGATCGTACAATTAATATAAACGTGTTATAATTGAAGAAGAATCATTAAAATATTCTCCGATGCCGCTCCAAGCTCGCAACCGTCATAAAGCTGGGAGCACATCGAGATATTGCTACAATTAACCATGTTAACCTTGCCACAATCCATATACACGGATGGAGTTTGTTAAAATAACCGCAAGGGTTATTGCTGCAGGCGTAAATCATTTTATTAGGTACAATCCGTCAATTGTTATCGCTTAAGAAACTGCTCGGCGTGCGAGGTTGCGGTGGGTTTCTGCAGGATCTTAGACGGTACAGTTAACTTCGTTTTAGAGCGATGAAGTGGTGACAATGTCCGTTGTCCGGTTTGTCAAGATATTATTGTTTGGCATTAAAATCATGAAATATAAATGGTATTATCAATCAATCATAATAATTAATCGTCGCTTAAAAGCGGAGGTACGCGCTCGTGTAATCTTAAATGTCCACGATTTTTATCTATTAAATTAAAATGCTTAACAGCTCAAAAAACCATAAAGGTCAGTACACACGAGCGGCAATAAATAATTGGTACATATAAATAAATAAATACGAGAATAAATCCCTCGTTATTTATGTCACCGGCCACAATGGTCGTTTAATGACGCAAAGACTGACAGACGGATCGTCAGTGATATTTGTATATGTTACTCGTATATTGAAACGAAGGTTCGCTTGTGTGTTTGTTATATGGCCCAATTTTATATCAATGTACTGGTTGTATTAAAAAAGCTTATCAATATTAATAGTTAGTCTTATATGCAATTGACGTCAAAAACTGATCTTACATTTGCATTCCTATTTATTGATATACTACCGGCTCACCCCGATTTCGTTTAAGTTAAAAAATTAATTACTAATTTGGAATAATATACCTGTTATAATTGTTATAATTTGGTTTAATAGTTCCCGAGATTACTTTCCGCATATACTTACACAAACTCTTTATAATATTAATTAATAAGTGTCTGTTTGTCTGGTTTTTCTGCGTTCAATAAGCTCGAAATTTCCAAAATCAAAAATACTTGAAATTTTCCAGAATTCTAGTATACGCTATGAACGTTTGTCTCCCGCACGGGAGACTAAGTTCGAAGCGCACACGAGCCCCTAATTTTCAAGTAATGCCGTATATTAAAAATTAATTATCACTAGCCTAAGAAATCTGTCATGAGGAAACCTGAATAAGTGATTGTTCTCCATGATGCTGACAAATGTGTGTGAAATCCACCAACCGCAATGGGCCAACCAAGAGGATTACGGCTGTAACCATTTCTTATTAAGAGAAGCGATTTAAGCCAGTAATGCAATTATGGATTGCAATGCTGTTGATAGTATATACGTACTGTATTTACTTCAGTGCGTACTTATGGTAACTTAAATTTGTCACACAGACAAACCCGTAGACGAAGGCCTGCGAGTCGTAAACCGACGCACCATGTGACTCTGTGGGCAGTATTTCAGAACTCGGAGGCTGTTAATCAAACCTTTTACAGTACACGCGACTATAGCCCTCCAGTTGCAGGCAATAAGATTTATTATTCTATTAAATCTTAACTTGATATTCAAGACGTATCAAAAAACTCACGTATTTTTCTTCTAAACTTTGATGCTTGAAGCGATTATCTAGTGTTCCAACCCGACAGAAGCATACCAGGTTTTCATAAAGTTTTGAACCAAAGAATTAAATGACTACAGTGAGTGACAACAATCTTATTTGAAGTAAGACACGAGCTAACCGAAGTAAATTCTAACCTTGAGTTAAGACTAGATAGAGCTATGGAGTTCGAAAATTGATTATGAAAAGTATTTCTTGTATTAATATTTCTCCTGCATGGTCCTAGAGACGCATTGATAGTGAATCTGTGTACCGAGCGAATTCGAGACCCATTTTAGGTTTACAACGAGTTTTTATATGTTAATATTCCTCCACTAGATATGTATTTGTTGTTGATCACAAATGCGATATAAATTAAATTAATTAGGAATAGCTGATAGCCCGTTGAACTAAAGGATGCAGATGCTTCGAGGCAGAGATAAAAGTGTCACTTCAGACATGGACAATAAATACATACCGATTGCTCACTGATATTATAAATTTTAAACAGTTTTGTGGTGTAAGGGGTTTCTTCTAAGCACTAGCTATCCTTCCCTGCGCTTGGACAAATGCTGGATTAGGTAAAAGCTCCTGTTGTTGGGGGTCACTGTGGTAATAGTATGGTTCTTTCCACCTTCCTTATAGGATCAACCGTTAAGTGTTATTGCAGTTTTGAAAAGCCAATTAAAAAGCTGCAGCCAACTGCGTCTGTCATCGGCACCGGTTTATGGTGACGCACGTTCAAGGCCCGCTAGGACGACCGAGTTACGGTGTTTATCCTGCTCCGCGTCTGTAGATGTACCGGTACCGCCTACTTAGTTAACCAGACGAAGTTTACTGCATTACTAATACGCACATAAGTTGGAACAATTAGACATGCGTGCAGACATTGATTCGCCCCCCAAGGCAGGTGACGGCCATCACTGCCACTGTATTCTAAGCTAATATTACGCTAAATTAATTGATACTTTAATTATTTTAAGTAAATGCACAACGGAATAAAATTTACGGAAGATTGACTTTGTTATTTGGATGGTTAACTTAAGTCCATCAACGGTAGTCATAAAATATTTTTCCTTTCTTATTTCTAAAAAGTCGATGAAGGTTTCGTCGGCGACACATTCCTCGTTGATAGGTTAACGTTCAAAAAGAGACAAAAACAACACGAGCCGGAACAGTTACAACAACAGAGCGGCTGACAGCTCGTTGTTTGCTTTCTCCTTCCGCAAACGAATGTCAGTTTGGGTGTTTCAATTTCCTATTAGTGCCAGTGTAAAGTGATACTGTTGCGAGCTTATACAATGGAATAATTTAAAATGTAAAACTTTATGTCTAGGCCTGTCTCAGTGGTGACTAAGCTTGGTAATATCACCAAGACACTGATATTTGTTTCTATTTTTGAGTCTTAAACATTTCTAAGTTTGTTTTACCTCTATCTTTGGATGACAGTGTAATGAATTCGTTCCCCAGATATTAATCACGAAGATCTTTTAACAGTGTTCCATGACGATAAACCAAAGCGTTGATTTCCAGTGCAGCCCTTGTTGAGTAGTTTTATTGATTAATGAAAAATTAGTGGACTAGTTTATGTGACAGACGATGCTTTGTTATTGGGCTTAAGTTAGTGATATGAAGTTATGTCTGCAAAACAGCATGTCTTCATATGACCATACTGTACGTGTTAATGTCTTTCCCAATTTAAACTTAATTAAACGTAGATAAAAACGCACCAGAACTCAAACGAGCTAAATGAAGCCAGCCACATCCGGTCCCAGCACCACAACACCTCACTCCCATAACTTAAACGACCTCAAAGGCCAATAAATGGTGTATTAATAACTCCATCCATAGAAACTCCATATTGAGTGTACCATTCAATCTTCATATTTAATTAAGCCTTTATTTTGTAAGAGGTAAGGTCGATTTCGGTACGTTTTTTATTAATTTGTTGGGCTGTAATAATCCGGTGGAGTAAAAAACGCGGTCAGTACAAACCGGTAGCCGAAAAGGATTACTTATTGCCTTTGTGTCGATAGCGCTGACGGGGCGGATAGGGTTGTATAGGTGTGGTGTGTCGATATATTTTTCGACAAACATTGACTATTAGGCACATCACATCACATCACAGAGCAAGAGACGGTTTCCACCGGTTTGGACACTAGCTAGCTTCTTACCGGGCCCGAAGTCGCTTTACTTAGTAGATCTCTTATATCTAATATATTATCTATAATATGACGCTAACGAATAAACAGATGGGCCAATTAGTTGGAAAACCAGAGACCCTTGATATCGAGATAAGAGTACTTTCCACCCTTCGCTCTATTCTATACGATAACCATACTCCTCAGTACCTGAAACAATTGTTTCATTTCTTGCGTAACACTCATGAACGGCAACTTCGATCGTCCGAGATACTGTCGTTCCCAGAACCGCTTCACCGTTCAGGTTTCCTTTCCAATTCATTTGCCGTTTCAGCCGTTCAACTTTGGAATGCTCTACCTGACGATCTAACAAAACCACCCACTAGACTGAACTTCAAGAGAAAATTTCGCGATCTCCTTCAAAACAAAATTTGCCATCGTTACATTCCCTATGTATTTTTATAGCTATATGTTTCTATATATTTACCAATTTCACCAATACTTAATATGTATGTGTATAAATAAATAAATAAATAAAATATATATATGTATGTTATTTATTAAAAAACAATATCTATATATAGTATATTGTACCTATCCTTATTTTATTCTAATCTCATACACCGCCTTCGTCGCTTCTTAATTTTGCCTGAAGGTTGACTGGCAGAGAATGCTTATAGCATTAAGTCCGCCTTTGTTCTATTGTAAATTAATATATCATAAAAAATAAATAAATATACAGAAAAATTCCCTAATTTTTAAAGAAATTTCTATCCGAGATTGGGTACCGAGATGGGGTTTCCTTTAACAGGTTAGGCTCGAGAGCTTGGTGGAATACATTCGTTCTTAATACAGAGACATAGGTACATGTTGATAATGGATATGTGATAATTAGAAACAGTTCTCAGGATACTATGACTTCGGTGTCCTGACATGGAAGGATGTTTTAGGTTCCCAAATAAAACGCATTTTTCACTTAACACATGCGTAAAAGTAAACCTTTATTAATTTTATCGATAACAAGTTTTCCACACTAAAAATTACTACGCGTTATAATTAAAATTAAAAACGACCGCGGCATCATTAGCACTCGCTACTCCGCTAGATGCACAATGGTTGGCCGTCTCTATCTGTTAGTGTCGTCCGTCTCGCTCGCTCTAAGAAACCTGAGACTGTTGTTGTAAGGCTAAGAGAACTTTTAGCCTTGAGTAATTTTGGATCTAAGAAACATTTCAGAATATACAGGATGAAATTATTTTTGTTAGAAAAATGAAGACACTTACACGAAGGTATGTAGTCAGTAACCGCCATGAAATTGGGTTCATACCAAACGGTCTATGTAATTATATTAAATTATTATTTGCTCGATTACGGTAAATATTTTGATACCACTTATATATACCATAACTTACTTTGAAAGACCACTCGATGGCAATATTTTGACCGAATAAACTTTTTCCCTAATGATAATGTGTTAGTTATCATGGAGTTATCATCTAGAGGAAAACTGTTGGCTACATTTCACGGTAAGAGCAAACGCCTCGCAGCTCACCACTCACTACAACCGTCAGCGATGGTCGCCGGCAACAAAAGCTGTAATCTGGCTTGTTGGCACTCGAGTAGTTACAGCCCACTACCGAGGTGATCGCTTCTGATAGCCAGCCAAGTGAGATCTCTAAAATTCCACCACCATTCATGAATACCGTTGGGATATCGTTGAATACCGTGAATGACTTGAAAGTGTAGTGACGTCATCGAGTTCTGTAGTTAGTGAGTTCATTATAATAGTAAGTTAATCTAACTATGTAACTATAATTTACGTAGTGGAACTTTTAAGCGATGAGTTAAAGCACAGTTTGTGGGTAAGGGATATTACGGTACAGATGAATATATTAATGACTAGGGCGCCGAGAAATAACAGTGTTGAAACCAGTTCCGCGCAGGTTAAAGCACTTATCACTTTGTAATTGACATAATTTTATTGTTTTAAAAGACATTCTTAGGAATTTTTTTCGCCGTTTCTTCTCTTCAATGTTAATGTACGAGTACCTTTACGAAAAGGAAGTAGAAGCGAAAAATGACATGCATAAATGTATATACAGAATATGTAAATGAATAAATGATTTTGCATTTCAATTTGTTTAAATTTTTCATAACAATTACCACGGCCTATATTTAAACCATTATTTCCGCTTATACTTATCATAATTCTTAATAATATACCGCAGAATCAACAGCGTATATTCTGTGAGATAACAGACTTACCGCGCACTTTGTGATTCAGTGAATCTTCTGGAGAGCTCAAAGTGATCGAGTGATCGTCGATTCTCAGTTATTTTACGGTTGTAATGAAATTACGCGATAATAATAGTAAAGCCCGAAGTCGCCCTGTACGTGTCGATCCACCGCGTGCTCCTACCTGCAACTTCCTTCCTATAACTATCCATTACCTATGAATGGCATTCCTCGCTTTGACAACCGAATGGATATCCTGACGCCCTTACAAAATTACACTCTGCTCCTAGGAACGTTGACTTTAGGTCGATATTCGCTTAGCTCGAGAATAAGTGACAAATTTTGAGTGACACGACAATGTTACATATGAAGGTAAAGTGAATTTTATTGGACCTTACCGAACTGAGATACGGTTGACAGTTATACAGCGACCAGCTTAGGGTTTTCGAAATAGTTTTTTGTTATTGTAAGGACGTGTAAACGATATGTAAGGACGCTGGCACATCGTGAGCGGTGCCACGCTGTCTGCGACGTCGGATTTTGTCTGTTTTTTGTTCAACCCTCCAAATATATCCAATTTGGTTAATGATACCTGATGATGTTTAGGGTAATTAAGGGACGAATAAGTTGGGGAAGTTTTTATAAATCGTTAGCTAAGGATTATGTTTAAGACGCGATTAAGTTTTTTACTTCTTAAATTATTATTGAGCTTTATTTTATGTGAATAGGCGTCAAAGGAGCAGACGAGCCACCTGATGGTAAGTGGTCACCGTACCCCATAGCCAAGATAGATGATGAAAGACAAAGGCTGCCTCTCAAGCCCCCAGCCGGAACACGACAGGTCGTTTGGCGGCTGACTCAAGCGGGAGGATAGTAGCTAGCCAGGCAGGCTTCACGAAAATCACAAAAGCTTAACTTTGAAGTCGGTTTAAAGTGATACGTATATTTATGTACGCTATACGACAGAATACATAAAATACAATACGAGGAAACAAGGTTGCCGCCGGGAATTGCAAGGATGGCTGCTAATGGTAAAATTTCATTAGCGCTTTGGTGCTTTCGGAAGTAGGTTAAGCCTTCGGTACAGATGTTATTAATGGCCTTCTAGCTCTCTGTTGTTTATTAACACTCTTCCAATCAGCACGGCGAGTGATGTGATTGAATACGCTCTGGGCAACCT
>PDGT01000014.1:425550-467932 GCA_003671415.1 Megathymus violae
GGGGGGGGGAGTCGTGGTGCGCAATGGACCGGTAATACTTCTTTGTATATCAGCAATTATTGTCTACATAAGAAAAAAGTGCAAAATATTAAATTGAAATGTTCAAACAATGTTCACTTAAGCCTATGTATTCTATAACAATCATTCAAACAATCGTATTTAAAATGAATCTGTCTCTGTGTGTCTATAATTTACCTAAAGAGTTGGTGAATGCTCCACTTTATTTTCCGTTCTATTCGGCGATTCCGCGTCTCCGAGACGCGGGCCTATCGGGCTTCAACTAGATTTACTATTTACAAGAAAAAAATACGCGACCATTTAAAATAGTAACCGTTTGAATAGACTCTCGACTCGTTCATTCACGGGGAGGGCAGTCAAAGAGCAAAAAATTGACTTTTATTGCACGGCAAATTTCCGGTTCGTCGCTTTGTGAACGATTGTATTGCTCGCCGTATTGTTGTTTACGGGAAATATACAGTTTTTGAGAAATACTCTAACATCGATACTCTATTATGCGACACCTTTGATGTTTTCACGTGATTTGTCCCAAATTCGTATTTGTCATTGAATTTTGGGATTAATGTCGTTGTAAGCGACAGATCTCATTATGGCTATAAAAGTAAAATCATACGGCAAATGGTCACGCACAATGGTTTTTGATATCGATCTGATATGTCCGTAATACCTTGGATTCGTTGCTGCGTTAGATTATGAGATTAGCGTGATTGAACGTCATATTAAATAATGAAGCAGTAACTTATTATTTTCAATATATACTCATTATCTATTGGGATGTAGGTAATGAATCTTTATATGATTCGCCTGGGGAAAGGTGATTGTCAATATAAATTAGGTAGGTAGGTACTGTGTAATATGTAAAATTCTCCGTCTTGAACTCCATCAAACCCAAAGAAAAACTTTAAACATTTTTCTCTATTCAGCGAAGCAAGTGAGATTTAGTTTTGACATTGGAATTCCAAATTAATATACATACATACCTACATGCAAAAAGTTATGAATTTTGATCATTGCTAAGTCAACAGAAAAGAGATGACACGTTGTCACACAACACGTAATCAGTGAACCATAACGAAACGGCCGGCGCACCGCGCGCCGCGTCCCGGCCGGTGCCGGCGAGACGGACGGTCCTATCATAACAAACGACCATCGCTCGGCGGTCGTCGCTCGTCGCTCGGGCGAAACACACAAAACATACACGACATGCAAGAGAGTTCACATCGAACGAAAACATTACGCACCTTTCAATTACATATAGAGTTGTGATAATGTGATAAAAATATTTTTAAAATTTGTTACCGGGAGGAGGCTTGCAATGTTTCTTCATCTCTATTCCTGCTATCCTGTATTATAAGAGTAATCATGGATAACGAGGAGTAGGTGCACGGTTTACTCGAAACTTCGAATGGAAAAGAGTGACAATGTTGATGACGGCGGCTCACGATTAGTTCTTGTCGACATGAATGCTGTTGCGAGGGCACAGGTGGTTAATAGCTATTAACATTAAAAAAAAATGTAATAGTCGACAAACGAGTAGACGAGCCATCTGATGGTAAGTAGTCACCGTCGCCCATTGACATCAGCAAGACCAAAGGTATCACTGATGCGTTATCAGCCAGGAAATAAGAAGAAGGTAAGGAATAAAGTACCAGCTTTCATACCCCCAGCCGGAACACGACGAGTCGTTTGGCGGCAGGAAGGTGGTAGCTAGCCAGACATGCTTGACGAAAACATATAATAAAGTAATAATATTAATGACTTAATAAAAATATTGATAATATAATCCTTACGCGAAGCCCTACCACCAACTAGGCTGGCCTGTGTCGCCTCTTACGACACCCTGTTCTACCAGCATGAGATTCTAGGCCGCCCCACTAGGGCCAAAACTACATTGCTGTAATTATTAATTAAACATGTATATATTCTGAATTTATTAAAGAATTTGGCAACCCTTATTTTACTATGGAGTCAATGTCATTTACATTCTTATATACGACCTTAGTACTTTTACATGTTTGTTTTACTTAAATATTCCTTAATTGTCTAAGTCTAAGTCTATATACATTAAACTATCTTTCTTACTCACTTCTTATTTCCTGGCTGACAACGCATCAGTGAAACCTTTGGTCTTGCTGATGTCCATGGGCGACGTTGACCACTTAACATCAGGTGGCTCATCCGCTCGTTTATCCGCTATTAACATAAAAAAAAGAACTGTTACAAATATTAACGATATTTGTAACATAAACCGACACATCTAGAGTTTGTAACCGAGATCGCAGTCTTGCCATGATGTAACGAAATATAATTCGTTACATAATATATATTTTTTTAATTAACTGCTCAACACACACGGCAGTTATAGTCTTTCGTCGATGTAAGCGCTTAGAGCAACGCTTGGGGGGGTTACCGCGCGGGGCGAGGGATGTGACTCGACCTGCGCCCGGGCATTACTGAGCGCAGGACGGCAGTCGCTCCTAGGCTGCAGAAAAGGTGAGTCTATGTCTCTGCTATTCATAAATTTTCATTAATTTGGTTTTTTTCTAAATCTCAGAATATAATTGTTGTGTGATCGTCGAGTTCCCGATCTGGGGAGTATCGTTTGTATTGGGAGATACCAGTAGATGGCAGATTCGACGCTGGCCACTGCTTCTCCGCTGCGCGCTGTAGTGCCAGGGAACCGCCCATTCGTCTACACCGTGCTGTGCAACGCGTGACTACGTCTCCATATTCTCGGGGCCGTCTACCACCTTCCGGCCGTGTTCACCAGGAGAGTATTACGTTGCGGAGTGGAAGCAGAAAGGCCGTAGACCCACGACCTCATACTCATTTGCATGTGCCGCGCTGAGCTGGCAAATAAACAGTAATTGTTATCAGTGCCTATGGTTTCTTTCCACACCCTGGTTGCTATTAGAAGCTTAAAATCCTAGCGGCACAATGACTGTCATTAATATCATAAGGGCCCAAATATTGGCATAAATACGAAAACAAGATTTATTGGTTACAAAAAAAATCCATAACTTTTTCAAATCGGATATTTGAATAGACACAGCACTCCTTGTATAGCGGTCACAGAAGTCAAAAAGGTCCTGCATCGATTTGACTGCTTTGTGTTAGTTAAAATGCTATTAATTCAGGTAACGAAGATGATAGGTTGAGATATAGAAAACGGTATTTTCCTTTAAGAAAGTTCGCGTCGTAACTTTTGTCCAAGTTAAAGAGAACACAGTAGCTGGTTATTAGTGAGTTATAAAGAAAATATTTGAATTGCAACGAGCCGTTGACGCCGTGCGCCGGTGAGGGAAAAATAAGTTAATAATAAGACGCGGACGCCGATGATATTCTCAAATGTACTTAATGTACGCGCCGGTTCACATCCCGCAGTGATCGCGCGGCGAATTAAAATTACATAGAATTGTTATTACTTACTACAGTTTTGTAATAAAAAAAAAGCAAAATTTTTGTTATGTTTATTGAACATACATAATAAGGACGAACATCCCTATTAAAACGTATCTTCGCTCCCTCACTCGCTTATCCTCAACACCCGAAATTGCAGTTTAAGCGATGTGTGTGTCATTGTTTCCAGTGACGATGTGGTTGGCCCAGTCGGTGGTGACGCTGATTGTAAAGTGCTGAATCTCGGGTTTAATCTCAGACTGGGGCAGACATTTATTTGACGGACAAATGTTTGTTTGTTTTTGATTTGCTATATTCAAAATAATAATTTAGTGTTTAGGTATTTTGTAAACGCACTTTATAATAACGTCATACGTAAATATGTAACCATGAATCAACCAGCGTGATATTTATTGCACAGCCAAAAGCTTTTTAATACGATGCCTTAGAAGAGTTTCCTATTGCCCATAAACATTTCTAAACGTTGTGTGCAAGGTGTGAAAAGAAACTCGTAGCAGTAGTAGTACTGGTGACGAAGAACGGCCTGCACTCGCCTTGCAAAACAAATACACAGAATGAAATGTAACCAATATTACAGAACACCAGCTATCGATAATAATAAACCCTGTGTTTAAATAAATATATACTCAATAAAAAAATGGCTTGAGAGCCAGTTACTTCTTTTTTACCTTCTTCTCATTTCCTGGCCCACAACGCATCAGTGATACCTTTGTTCTTGCTGATGTCCACGGGCGACGGTGACCACTTACCATCAGGTGGCTCGTCTGCTCGTTTATCGATTTTTATCATTAAAAAAAATCAACAGTATCAGTTGAGTACCCAAATCATCTCGTTAAACATCCACGGGCAAAAGTCAACTACAAACTAGCTGCAAATATCAGAAATAATTAGGTATAAATTGAACATTGATAACAGCGTCATGTAAGCCCAGGGGGTGGCGGTGCAGTGGGCGCGAGCCGCGTAAACAAATATATTTATTTAATAAGTTTTTATTGCCGTAATCTGGACATAATTTACGCTGATAAGCAGATCAGTGCGGCTTACGAATTAACGTTTGAAGCCCACTAGTCCAGCCGACGTGTGTTTGCTCGCAACCTTTCGATGCGATATTTCTATAAATCAAATCGTTATTAAAGATAATACTTAATTATTATTACAAATTATTCTTCAACTACAATTTAAATTTTGAAACCACTTCGAAACCACGGCACATATTAAAAAAATCTTATACCATTTGAAAGGTACATTATTCCAAAAGAACATAGGCTGTATGACAGTGTATAAGTGTGTCTGGACGGGCCGCTAATAACGAGTTTAGGGTCTGCAGTGAACAAAGAAGTTAAACAGCAATAAACTTATGTAAATCGCAATATTACAGGAAATAAAAGAAATACAGCCAAACAGGACGCTAAATTCGCTATCTGCATGTTAACCTTCGAGGAGTCGAATCTTCAATAAAGAACGAAACGAAACGAAGTACTTTACCGAAAAGAAAACTACCTCATATTAGTGATTAAGTTACAAATGAGTGGTCTTTCCTTGTAACTGAGACGACCTAGAGCACAATCCACCACGCTGCCGCTGTTTCAGTACGGACTGGGTTTCGGCTTAATACCTTTTATTGTTCTCAGCGTGACATAGAACTTTTGCATTCAAATTCTATATAGTCTACGAGTACTTTACTTGTGATTCCAAATCATCCTTTTCACAATCCAAGACAGTTCTACTTCTGGGCCTCGACTGTCCTTCATCCATAATCTTCTATCGATTCTCTTCTATTAGTTTATTGATATAAAGAAGAATTTCGTGTGTTTCATAGATTGATCGAAGGGCCCAAATATGTAGATCGCGCTAGAGACATAGCTCTCATATGTATAATGAACAAATGGCTGGAGAACCGTGGGCCGCGAGGTCATTAAATACGTACATACATATATATAAATATATATTTTATATTTGTATATACGTACATGACAAGTTCTCCACCAGCTAACCTAATCATTTAGTAAGTTGCCTTCCAGCGAAATCTCGGTATACCCACGCTATCTAGAATTGCATTACATAATACATAATACTTATAATTATTCACGGTTGAGTGCAGTTCGTAACTGTCGCAGCTTTCCAAACCCCAGATGTTCCTGCAATCGCACGATCCATTACACTCTATTTAACATCGCCGACGCCAGGAATCGAACCCGTGGCAGATGTGCGCCGACAAATTGTGGCAAAAAACATAGTATTAACGTTCACGCTCGTTGACTGTCGCTATTTGATGTTGATTGTCAATAATTGGTATTGTCGGAGGTGCGGACCGGAGCCTGCGGCGCGGTGGTGTGGGCTCGGCACGGCTCGCGAGCGACGGCGTCCGATAAGCTGTGACGGTCCCGATTAGTGATGGGGTTGACGGTTATTGTTGTGTACGTAAACAATGTAACGAATTTATCAAAAAATTTGGTGTATAAAAATATCTTGAAAATATTACCTGCGTACCTACGACGTATGTAAGTGTAAAATATTTGTCAAATATTTCCTGCAAAAGCTAATTGTCCTAAATATTACTCAATAATTATGTGCTAACATATTATAGGGTACAAATACTTTGATTAAAAAATAAAACAATTTCCTTGTTTGTACCACATTTAACATGAAAACAATAATAATTTATTTTAGTTTTAAATTATAATCAAAATTAATTTACCGGTGTTAGTTACTGTAAGCTCATTTCGAAAGCGCGTTTGAAAATTTAACCTAGCTGCCCGCAGCCCTCGACAGATAATTTACAACAGTATCAAATACAATAAAACTATACTAACTAACGTAAACGACATCCTCACCATAAAGCACACACAGTCTCAATAACACAATTGATTGCGCCGCTTTGGAATCGCAAGCGTCACTTCGCTCATTTTAGTGACTGCGGCTAAACCCCATTGACGCGACACGTCTCTGTAATCCGATTATTTTGTAATAGATCGGCACCACTTTCACACGTTGGGCTCGGCTCTAAGGTGCGGCGCACACGAGTGGCCGGTGTCGGACACAAGCGAGTCAACGATTCACATGGACGTGTTTTTAGAATAATCAAACTAAGGATGAAGTTTACACGGCTAAATAATAGATTGTGGTATAACAATAAATAGCGCTGGTAGGTACCACAGATATACGTGTAATGTAGGGATGCAAGGTTAAACGCGTTTAGGAATAGTAAGGTTCACCGTGTGGATCAAAATTCTAAGTGCTCTTTCTGCTCCGGAGGTACAAAGATTTGTCTTTTGCTTCAGCCTGTCGTCCTTAAGCTATATCCCTATTTTCTGATCATTACTTTCATCAATCTAGAGAAGCATTGTTGAATACTACCTAAAGTTCTGTAGTGGCGAGGCGCTGTATGAATTCTGCAGTGGACCGCCAAAGTATTGTAATTCAAACACTGTCGTTCTCAACTACTTCACACACACATAGACACATAGAACTCACTGAATATGTAAAACATTGAAGGTATTATCCCCTGTGTTCACCGTAAAAACTGACAATTAATTTGAAAATGCAAGTAATGAATTATTGCTCCAATCCAAATCCGTTGGAGAATATGTATTTTAATCACTTACCAGCCCGCCAAATATCGTACCTTTATTAAAACGTACCTTCGATATATTTCAATAAACTCACCACTTATTTTGGCTATTATTATGTAGGAAAGCAATATTCTATTGTGTTGAGTCACTGCGACTGTACACTGCAACCAGTTGCCAAGAAAGTATTTACGTTTGTATCGTGCCTAAACATTCAATATTATTATCATGGCAATTTTGTTTTTGCAGGTACCAACTCTCGATGTGTAAAGAAATAGAGATTATATTCAGTGAAACACGTGCAAAGTATCTTGTTACTTAATATAATATTATTTGTCTGGACAATTGATATCAATACAAATACAGATTTCTGTCAAATTCCATGTGATTGACGTGAACGGTATTGCCATGTGTGTGTAGTGTAAATAATTGTAATTTAGACTTTTTCTCTATGGAAGGTAAATAACAAAAAAATTATCAATAAACTCCTTATGATGAGTACGGTACTTCTTTTGTTTTCTGTTCCAGAAGTATTAGATAACAAGTACAGTTTCAAAAGTTTTCACAGAAGTTAAAATGAAAACGCAAAAATCCCACTTGTATGTGATTATTCATTCCAATAGAGCAGTTTATTTGTAACTTGCTTGTGGAAAATAAAATATCGTAAGAAACCTTATAGAAAAGTACTCCACGATGTTTTCAAATAATAAAGTCTATTAATCCACACTTGCCAAGCTTGACGATCGTGTCAAGGAAAATTGTGCTATGAAGTGCACAAAAGAATTAGTGAGTATATTACGTAAAAAATCGAGTTATTAGTAAATATTTATAGTCCTGAGGAAAATCAACACGGCTTGCGTCCGGATTGTTGTAGTGACCCTCGCCTCTCACGGACAACTAATCACCCCCCGAGGGCACCGCGAGGGATCACCTTCCGCTGTTGATCTAACGAGAGTTACGGCCTTCCACTGTCTAAACAATTGTTATTGCAACGCACTAATTTCTATTGTAAGTAAGAATCTTCAAATGAGTTATATTGAAAAAGGAATCCTGTTATAATAAAACACGCTATGGATTACATTATTAGCATAATTAAAACCTAATTCGGGCTGTTAATTTAAACTTTAGTGTAAATTATTAATTAAAAAAGTCAATGTGAAAATTGACATTTTTGCCATTTATAATTAAAATAGTTGTTACCCGTCTGTTTTGTTGAAATTGTATGCTGTATTGGTGCCGCCTGGAATACTCCCCTCAAACCCATACTGGCAGAACAGGGTGTCGTAACAGGCGACAGAAGCCAGCATGCTTGGTGGTAGGGCTTCGCGTATGGATTATATTATCAGTATTATTATTAAGTCATTAATATTATTACTGGTATTATTATCTTTCCGTGAAGCCTGCCTGGCTCGCTACCACCCTCCTGCTTGATTCAGCCGCCAAACGACTCGTCGTGTTCCGGCTGGAAGCTTGAGAGCCAGTCCTTTCTTTCTTTCTTTCTCGGCCGACAATGCATTCGTGACGCCTTTGGTGTCACCATCAGATTCAGACAGTTACCATCAGATGGCTCGTCTGCTTGTTTGTCGGGTATTCACAAAGATGTTGATGATTATGTTGGCAATATTTGAAATATATTACAATATATTAAGTTAAATAATTATTTACATTAGTTTTTCGGAAGACTTCTCTAAATAACGGCAAATAGGTGATTAAGTGAAGGTAATAAAATTATTTTCGCTTCAGGCACTACTGACATGATAAATGGTTCACTGTCATCCAAGAAGAACTAGACACAACCAAACTGCGTTCTGTTCGATATCAACCGAAGCCGATTAGCTGAGGTCTGAGTTCCATATAGAAGTATCCATACCGTTCCTTGTACCTACACTTGGCAACTACAGTTAGAGTGACTGTAACTACAGCTGATTGAAACGTCTGTATTGTATTTGGCTGTATTCTGATGCCAACAGCCAATTAACTCTAGTAACATTAGAGGCATCACCGACATCTTATCGGCGATGAGGGTATGAGGAACGTATGAAAGACGACAAAAAAACCCTTTCGTGAAAGTGTAGTGTTCTAGATAATGCGCGTGAGCATTAAACCGCACGGTACAGAGCTTTGATTGACTCGGTTGTGCAGCAGAATAGACCACCCGCAGCAAACGTCGACCGGCTTCAAGTATGCCCCACGATTTGTGCTGATGTGTACTTCTATTTACTGATACGATGACAGCCAAACTACCAGCAACACGATGTTTTCCGAGAACCACTGACGCACTGCGCATTAGGTTCAAGGTAGAAATTGCAGGCGTTCCAGAACCCAGTGCCCCCGTCAGCCTCATCTCCGCGGGTAAAACGCTGAAATATAACGGCAAATTGAATCATAAATAAGGCATGATGACGGATGTTGAATTTAACAAGCCGTTCACCGACTGCCGCCGGTGGCTGGGGGACAGTGGGGAGGAAGTTACATTAAATCTATGCATTAAAACGAACATGATTTATGAGGGATTGAAAAATAAATCTCCTATTTGAATTTGTCATTATAGCAATATTTTATTCTAAAACTATAAAGTTGAAACTGAGTTGGGATTGCACACTCATTAGATATTTGAAAAAAGTACCTTAGGGTTTTATAATTTATATAATTTACGCATTCAATATTTTTTCGTTATTTTCTATTTATCTACTAATCTGTGCATCGTGATAAACTATTCTATCTAGGTACTTGAATTCTATGCATCAATATAAAATCTGCAAAACCAATTAGAAGGTATACATATTAATATGTGTAAATAAAATGGAGTGGAGGGAACGAGATGCAGTGAGACATAACTGAGTGGTCGAAAACAATAATAAACAAGAAGAATGTGTCTTTTGAGAGTTACTCCTTGAGGTATAAGTACATATCGAAGTTATGATGATGTGTTCAACTATGACACGAAACGCAGGAATTATCTAGTAGTTAATGAGGTATCACAGTTTGAAAATTAGACGGGTGTGGTCTCCTCACTGCTTGGTGGTAGGGCTTTGCGTAAGGATTATATTATCAGTATAATGTTTTAGTCATTGATATTTATAGTGGTATTCTTATCTTTCCGTGAAGCCTGCCTGGCTACCTACCACTCTCCTGCTTGATTCAGCCGCCAAACGACTCGTCGTGTTCTGGCTGTGGGCTTGAGAGCCAGTACATTCTTTCTTACCTTCGTTTTATTTTTTGGCCGTCAACATATCAGTGATACCGTTGATCTTGTTGATGTCCAAAGGCGACGGTGACCACTTACCATCAGGTGGCTCGTCTGCACGTTTGTCAGCTTTTAACATTAAAGAAAAAAATAGACGGATGTGGTCTCCTCACTTGTCTCATTGTACAGAAATACTTCGGAGTTGTGAACGGTCACAGAGGGGAGTTTGCCGACATAACGTTGGTAGGAATCGCAGGTAACTTAAAGCTCCTCAATAGAGGCTCGACGAAAAAGAAGTTGTACAATCAATGAAACATTTTCATTATCATATACCATCAACTGCAGATAGGAATCACAAAAAGTGCATGCATGTACGTAGATATATGGGTCGGGCCTTCGACAGCCGAGCAACGCCAGTGCCGTCCACTTAGACAGTCGATCACTTGCAGACACAGCCGACATGTCCGTGAGCCATTTTTCCTAGATAACAAATGCTAACTACCTCAACAGGAGCTCGAGGTGTGGGGCGCGGTGCGAGGGGCGCGGGGTGCGGGGCAAGCTGGAAGTAATCAACAATTTAAAATTGGGGCTAATCCCGCTGCCGCGCTGCGCCGTAATCGCTGCGATCACTCTTATAGTCGCACGGGATCCAGTTGCGTTCACATGGATAAATTTTTTTTATTTCACAAAATTTTAGTTTCTTATGATC
The DNA here is from genome assembly GCA_003671415.1 of Megathymus violae. Classification (NCBI taxonomy): domain Eukaryota; kingdom Metazoa; phylum Arthropoda; class Insecta; order Lepidoptera; family Hesperiidae; genus Megathymus; species Megathymus violae. The sequence goes on from PDGT01000014.1 coordinate 436,454, forward strand.
ATACAATATAGGTAAAGTTATATTATATAGGTAAAATACTTTCTTTAGTAGTCATCTCATATTCAGTAGCAATAAAATTAGTGTATGAAATATTATTGAAAATTAATTTGATGTCTAAATTTTAATTCAAATTTCGTAAACACTATGTTCCATTACAACAATATGTGCATCACTTAAATAGTTACAAATGAACTGTAAAACTTGGCTACATTTGAATTTGAATGAACACAATTTCATTAATTCCATATTTTGATTAACTTCATGTATATAGGATTTGTTTTACAAGTTTATAATAACCATACTGAAAGCGATACTTAACTTAAATTTTAATAGTCAGTGTATGTGAACGCGCCCTCCAAGATGTTTGTTTTTCACTGAAACTGTACAGGACAAATTGTCGCGTCACTCAGCACTCATCCTCTTCTCTCTCATACATCATAATATCACCGTCTCGCTTGTGCTAAGCAACGAATAACAAACATAATCCGGATTACATCGCGAATCATTAAATTTGTACGTGAAACGTAGAATGCCTTGGAAATTGATCGCTTTCTATCAAATATTGTTAGGCTTGTTAAGGTGTAAATATTTAAGGCAGGCATTGTTTAAAAGCTTAACTGACTCAGTTTACGTATAATTTTATTGTTAAACCATAGAGTTTTATCTTTTGTTGCATGCTACTGATACCGTAAGTAGCTTTTGTGTTAATTTGTGTTTTGTGTTAACCTGCTTTCACCGAACAAGACTTACCTAATACCTGTTTCTAGCATTCCATACCCAGAAACTGTTACGTGAATACATATATACAGAAGATACAATAATACAGAAGATACAATAATACTGAAGATAATGTAGATTTCAATAAAATATCAATCGAAATGAGTAAAAAGTTCACTATTAATATAGTTAATTCAGGTAAAAGATTCCAACGGTCAGGTGAGTGTTCTACATGTTAGTAATTAGTAGCGACATCTTTAAAATATTTCCTGATTTAACATATTGGTATCCATCTAGTGAATATTAGACGAAGCATAATGTTAATATACATTTAACATGGTTACAGCAATGCACGCTAGATGTCGCTTATCCACATTGGTTGACAGCAAAGTTCTCACAAAATCCACGGCGCTGTTAACAGTAAATCGCGCGGTAGTTGTGTACCAGCTAACGCGTGGTCGACGTTACGCTTGACTCGGAACAAAAGTATAATATAAATGTGTTTATTTATTTCCATTCGTTTAAAAATATCATCGTGTGATAAGGCCGCTCTATAAATCATTTAAAACAAGAATTTCAAAAACTATTTTACAAGAAATATGTATGTTATATTTGACTGGAGTAGCTAGAAGAAAAGGAAAGTAGAATGTGTGTCAACTACAACAACTTCTGTTCAGATATTTTTACACTTATCGGTGTAGTTACGAGCATACGCATATACATGAATGTAACAACGGATGTTAAGCCAGATGAACTTCATGTCTATTTTTAATCCCCATGTCAATGTATAAATGCTTATACAATCAAATACGCTAAGAAGCCCTGTGTCGCTGGTAGCATCGAAATACACAACAGTAGTAAGGATTTGCCGGTTCTAACTCATGTGCTCGAACCGGCAAATTGCTAAGTTAAGAATCTTCCAAAAACGAAAACAAAAAAAGTTTGGTGCCGAATTGTATGTTTTCGGCCATGCCCGATCGAATGCGCTAATCCGTTTTTGCTAACTTGTGTAAGAACAAAGATAATTTCAGCATTCTATTAGCCCTATTTCGTTACCTAATCACCTGATTAAGCGCATTCGATCGGGCATGATCGAAACATACAATTTGACACCAACCATTTTTTTTATTTTAGTTTTCCAAAGCTCCTTAACTTACCAACTTGCCTGTTCGAGCACATCAGTTAGAATCGGCGCATCCCTACTACTCACAACGTACATTTGCTTAGAACAAAGTTCCGCTTGTTAGTTAATATCTTTTTCGGCCGGGATTTAAATTCGAGCTCCTTCCTTATTCGTCAAGGCCACTGTCAACTAGGCTAACAAACAAGACGACCAACCATATCGATGTGGGAAGTTCGTTCCGCAGTTAACACGTACGAAGTAAGAGCCGCCGTAAAAAGCGTACCTACTGGAGACAAACACCCGGTATCCAGGTGGTGTTGGTCGGTCTGGTTAAACAGTGTGGGTGACGGCACAGTGCCTTGTGAGACACCGATGTTAATGTACTTCGTATCCGAATATGAACCTGTGACAACAACGTAAATGCACATGCGCACTCCATCGAGAGCGTGTGGGTGCTAACAAATCGGTTTTCTTGTCGACGGTTTGAGTACCAGGAGTAGGAGGTGCAGTAGGTAGGAGGAGTAGATATACGCTTTGGTCAGAAATGAAAGGGGCTATATACTGAAGAAGCTTTAGCAAGGCCGGACCAAAGATAGCATGATCCGACTTCAACATCTCCTCTTTTGAGTTTATGCCTCTTCGTTGAATTTCATGAAGGGAAGAAAAAATTATAATGCAGTAATCATTGTGTATTTTAAAAAACTTTATTAATCTACCGATCAATTTTTCTATTGTGTCTGAACAATCTATTCATATTCGACATATATTTCACACTGCAAATACATAAATATTAGGTATTGTTCACAATGTTGGGCCAGCGAGGCGTGAAACGAAGCAAAGGAGCACTTATCGCTATGTAATACAGTTTATTATTGCACAGAGTAAAAAAAATATAAGTAAATAATGCATCAGTTGTGCTTTATAGTAAAAAATAGCTATATTAATTACCCAGTAAAAGTATTGCAAGTTTCTTTATTTTCTATTATGATCTCTCGTTGCACTACTCGCTAAGAGATGGCGCTACGGCTATTGTGGATATTTTTAGTCTTAGGCTGTGATAATACAGGTTCACAATTAATCAGCGAATTAGGCACATAATTATAATGTTCTGTTTGTGTATTTCCATAACATTTATAGTTTGAAACATTCGTGTAGCTGTTACGTCGACACGCGGCCTTAAGATATATACAAAAGTAAAAAGAATTGGCACTTCGTCAAGAGGCATGAAGTTTCTTAATCCTAAGCATTTAATTTATTGGTATTCAGCGTATAAAAGCAAGTATTTCACTAAGTAACCGCAAATTAACTTGAGATACAACAGTCTGCCTTAAAACTTAGCGCACGAGCATTTGTTAGTTAAAATTAAAATATTTGAGTAAAATTTGTACGTGGTTGACATTAGGACATTTCTCAACCAAAATACACAGGATATGTACAGCTTGCCGCAACATCAGAGCGACGGTTGCATGTGTATTCACACCATGGGTAGCACAAGTCGAGGTGCCCATCGTATACATAATTCGTCACACAAACGCATAACTCTACTTATAACAGTACATTTGTCACATGACCTCTATTTAGCAATACTGTCACGTTGATCATATAAAAAATAAGACTATAATTAACACTTACATTGATTACTGGTTGTGGTGATATGTGTGTCATAAACACAAAGGAAAATAAAAGTTGCGAAGAGTAGGTCACTAGTTATTTATTAATCAAATTATACTTCGTATATTCTTAACCTACGATTAGGAACTATTAACCAATATGTAACATCGAAATTGTAGTAACTCACTAGAAGTTAAAGCAAAGGATTGTAGGCCGCTGCTGATAAGGTTTGATGCCGTTTCTAAGCTTCAGAGAAAACGTAGATCATAGTACCATCTGTCGCCGACGAGTGGTATCAAAACTTCCGACACTTGAGGTGTTCCGCCACCAATCCTTACTAGAACAAAATAAAGCTATACGCTCTACACTCTGTGAGAACCTGGCTCATCTAAAACTGTAATAATAATAATTACAATTATTGAGAAAAACTCACTTCCAATTCGAAATATACAATTTTTAGTAGAAGTCAGTTGTCTTAGTTTTTTTTTTAATTGCTCCCATTATTAAGTGACGTCCTGCTCGATAAAGATAGCTTTTTTAGCTTTATATTAGGGTACTATTTACTAACCAGAGGTCACGTGACAATCTTAACCTAATTCAGTATACATTCACATTTCGACGTCTCTACTGAGCGTCTCATAACTCAACTCTTTCACCTCCTCCGGACTGAAGCTCTTCACTGAGACTTTCCCGGCCTCGCCCAGTTCCGTACTCGATAGCTTGTTAGTTATCTTAGTTATTGAAATCCTACTCTCGATATCCGCGTCACAAATAGACTCGAGAATAACTCCCTTCTCGACCCTTCTAGGTTTCGGTATCACCGCTACGTTCTTTGTACTTCTTAACTTCTCACTTAACAATTTATTACAATTCTTTTTCGACATGTCTAAAGCTAACGGATCTTCTTTTATCTCTTCCTTCTTTTCTTCTACCGGCTTGTTCTGCTGCTTCATCTCGGCTACTTCAGCGTTACTCACATTGTCCTTCTTTTTCCACTTCGTTCTTCGATTCTGGAACCATATTTTGACCTGGAACGGAGAAATTATGTTTAATTAATTTTTTTGTTTATATTTTTCTTTTGTGGACAAACTGATCCATATCTACGCTAAGTTCGAAATCACTAGGCAGACGAGCAGAAGATTAAATAGCGTTTCTAATTATCAATACTCGTATCTATCACTACTCCGCTACATCCGCCAGGATAGGGCGCGTGTCACTAAGGAAGGAGCGAATGTAGAAAGGTTCAAGAACGCGATTAACCCGATTTTTATCTGGCTACATATCTTAAAAAAATCTCAGCTTTAAAGTCAGATATTGATTCCTTATATAGAAGCGTTGGTTGGCCTGGTCTCAAAATACACCGTGGTACCTTATTGCCTATACCATACTTAGTTGCTCTATGACTTTATAGTTATTTTAAGGACACATGATATATCTGTTAAGATGGTATCTATTTCGTCGTTAAAACTACATCTTGTTACACTAAATTAAATGTGTTGTTGTATAATCAACAATCAATGTTGTCGCACTGAGCGCCGGTAATGTAACATTCGTGTTTAATAACGGTTGTTAGTTCCGGCCTCGTTCACTATATATTAATATATTAGCTTACATTATACTTATTTATGAATAATTATCTATGTGTAAGTACACTTGAAATGTAAGACCCGAATTATGTGTACACAATTTGTCGCTTACAAATCTTTAAGCGACTATTAGTTTATTGCTGTAATACTGTATTTCATTTAGTTTATAGATATATCTTTTGAGGTTTGAGTGAATTATAGGTTGATTTTTTGGAATCCTTGAGCCCTGCTTAATCCCAAAGGTATTCGTGCATAGTGGTAGGGTTCTTTTTTCACATATTGGAGAGATCCACCTGATCGAAAGCAGTCACCGTTGTCTGACCAGATAGAACAACATGAAGAATGCAAGTGCGTTGTCGACGTTGGAAAATTGGTAAAACTCGTTAGAAATTCTAAAAAAAAGTTAAAAGTTATGTTACATTAAATGGATTCCCACAACGGAACATTTTTAAGATGTTTCAATTACAATGTCAAAGCAATTTATGTAACGGGTTCCTGTCTTCTTTTTCGAGTAGTAAACACGTAATGCCATTGCTGCGGCGGACGTATAAAAAATGTAATCATTCACTCTACATATTTATTTTAATCCGTGTATCGATAAAAACTTGAGTCTACAAATATTTCGTATCCTACATTTTCCAAATCGTTCTAATTAGTCTGGACGACGGCGGAGAAGCGACGAAGGCGGAGCATAACATATAGATACACTCCTGCCCAAGAACCGTTGGAAAGTCGTTCACCATGAGAACAATAAGCAAAGATGTGTACCTACTATTGACTCGATCCCATCACTGCATCCTTATCATCGTTTTATTCGTAGTATCGTATCAAATATCGAATCTTCGTGTAGACACGTGAGGATATTTTTCTTATGTTAATAGCCGACACACGAGCAGACGAGCCACCTGATGGTAAGTGGTCACCGTCGCCCATGGACATCAGCAAGACCAAAGGTATCACTGATGCGTTGTCGGCGAAGAAATTAGAAGGTTAGAAATAATGATATGGCATTGTAGGTTAATAAAAAATTACATTCTAATATCTCCTATGATGTGACTCGAGATAGAACTATGTATTTTTCAGATATGCGAAGTTTCGACATATGATTTTGTCATTGAACGTAAAAAATCCAAGTCCCGTTACGTCGATTCACATGTATCAAGTTGGCTAGCATAACTTTATTACGTAACCATTTGAGTAACGATACCTGACCCCTGCCTAGGGATAGGCTATAACTAGATTGTAAAATATATTGACCGTGTCATCATATAGATATAAAAATGAATCAACAACAAACAGATCCTAAAATCAATAGGTAATCCAGCGCGGCTAGATCAAAGCAATTAACCTAATTATTCCGCTAACATGTAATCCGCGAAGGCTCCTAAGCCTGTCATTACTAACGGGCCTTATTAACGAAGAATCCATCAATTAATGATTACACGTCGCACACGTTCGAGCAGGTTCATAGTCTGATTATACGAGATCTTCATGTCGGTACACGTATATGTATGTATGTATGTGATTTAAACACAAAACTATTTATTCATACATGTATTTATATAGTACGATCTAACTGACTGATGGTGTCGGCTAAATCATTTCTCGACCATGATCGATGCATTGGGTGAAATATCGGCGTGCAAGACGTATCGTGAGTACCCATATTTTACTGGAATGTGTACAGTCCACGTTGATATACGTTATCTCGTACTATTCCACCACAACTACGTCGTCTACCACAAGGTTGTCTGGAAGCGATCGCTAACTGAGCGGTTTGACCGTCTTCCGTTACCACCGCTATATAGGTATGTTTAGTTACGTGGTTTACAATAAAGAATTTGAGTCACAGGTTCCCATCCCACATACTCGTAGAGATTGAGGATCCTGAGACTCAGATGGTAACTAAATTGAACGGTGGCTCTGAGTGGTCCCAGTATTATATCGAGACCGGGGCAGGACGAGTCAAATGATTTACTTATCAGATAAACATTTGGCCTCAGATCAATTTCTGTACAATGTCGGTATTGTGTGTGTTGATACAAGAAATAAAAACATGGGAGGGATTGTTTGTTGGTGATTAGTTTACTTTTTAAAATTTTTTCACATTAATGGACATACTTGGGTACCTAATTACATCCATATTTCTTTTTAATCTATCATGGTCATTTAATAAAAATTTGCAGAAATTTTGTTGTACGGCTGTGCGGCGATGCCTCCCCCCTCACATTAAACACACGCGAACAAACAAACCGACGGGACACTTCCGTGATATTGGGAGCAAATTAATCTGCATAGTGATATTTGGCGCGGCGGACACAGGACAAGCTGCACGTGAATGGAGTAGGGTGGCCATCATTACAATTTCTTCAAAGATCTTAATATTTACCTTTAAGTAAAGAATTAATTCAATAACAATTAAATCGTTAATTAACTCTTACAATTATTACTTATTATTGTTTTATTGCAATAAATACTATATATAATTATTTATTTTTTTCACATCTAAGTATTTGGTATGTGAACTTTTAGAATTTAAATAATTTGTGGTATATGAGAGCAAACCGTCATTGTTTTAATTATAGTTTGTAGTGATTTTCAATTATTTATTGTTTGTGTATTATGTTACTGATAATAATGGTACACAATCTTTGAATAGACTCAGTTTTTTTATAAGCTCGCATGCACCTAACTGTATAAGGAAAACATGCCACTAAAGGTGATAAAAGAGGAGTAATATGATAATTAGATGAGTATGCGCAAACTGAAATTAATACGGACAGAGAAGCACATATGTACAGTCTTTCGGACCAAACAAAAGCGACGACGTGTTGGTCACCGCACACACAAACTCATTACACAGTGTACTTCCGGCTAATGGCCGGCGAATTAATCCGTCTAACGTGTGACGTTTGACTTGGCCACCGGCGTGTGTTGCTGCGCGCGAGGGCCACCCCGGCCTCAGAGTTAGGCCGGCTGTCCTAGTTAAATACGGCGCTTACAAATTAACATTTACTACATTTATATACTGCGCTTTAATAACTGGAGATACAATTGATGTTTTTGTGATCTTTTTGCTTCCTCATGAAAAAAGACCTTTCCGAAACGGAACCACGGGAGTAACATTTTTGCCATATAATATTTGTACTTCATTAATCGTATATTTAATGTATAAATAAAACTTTCCAAATAAAAAAATGTTAAAGCTGAAAAAATTAATTATTCGTACCTCTAAGTAGCTCCGTTCATCCTTAAGCCGAAGCCATCCCCCACGACTCATAGTGTACCCTACTGTAACGGACAAGGCTATGACGAACGGTCCCTCCTGTTAGAGGTCGCTGCGTTTTGTACCAGCCGGTTAAAGATCAATGATACTCCTGCATGGTCTTCATTATCCAACTACATATCTAGCTACCACCCTCACTCTAGAAATTTAAAATCTTTTAATATGTGTCCGTTGCAGTGTTTGAGAGTATAGTGCCAGTAATAAGCCATACTGTCAGGCATCCCGTTCGCTCATTAGTAGATATCTTGGTATAAAACATAATAATTGATGAAAAAAAAATTACTTGCAAGTATTAAGATAATGTAACATTTAAAGAATTGAAAGGAGATTTGTCCTAAATAATTAATAAACGTGTTCTCCCTTACAGTACCTTCATATCGCTGTACAATGCAATCCACTTGCTTGCAAACATGAAGATAATTATTATTGATTGCACATCAGTGACGCCAGAGCGAGACACCGATATTTAACTAGGGTTGTAAGTACACTAAAATTTCCTTCAAAAAGAGTTTTTGTTGCACGTTTTAAGTTAAATTATATTTTTGAATGTATTAGTATTTCAGTAAGAGCGTTTCAAAATTGTAATATTTAATATTTTTATAAAAAAATAAAAATGAAATGCAATTTTTGGAGCAAAAATTTAATGGTTTTTATGTATACTAAAATCTCAGTAACTACATATTTATTAGGTGGACTATATGCAGATAAGTGATCACTACTCATGGAGATCCACGATATGAAGGCAGCGGTGTACCCAGTTTCTAATCGATTTTCTGACTTTCCCATCTAATCTAAATCTATGAAGTCTAACTATCACACATACATACAGTCGGGATTAAGCGGAGCAGTATTCTGGCAATCTCCGATAGAAGAGACTTTGCGGCACGAGCAAGCAAATTTAGCTGGGACTGACTACCCCGTCCTTTGGATATTTATTATAGTAATGGAGAAACAACAGCGGCAACCCTAGCGCATTAGAAAGAGACAGTTATACAGCAAGATGATACATGTACAATGCGGGTTATGTGTAACATGTCAAAGTGCGCTAATTGGACGTCACTGACACGTAGGGGTGCGCATACTATCGATATCGATAATATTAATATTATTTCAATATATTTTTAATAACAATTTGTAAAACGTACAATGATAACGTGACGGTATCTGACGTCGAAAAAGACGCGCACGTAATCGTGCGTGGTGGTAATGTTTTAACCTAGCTACATACCAATCTCCTTCTAGAAACAACTATACAATTATTGTATCGTATCTCTCTCTTTCTTTGTCTTTGTCGTTTCTTATTTTGTCAGTCAATACGTCGATAATGTTTGCCAACCAGTGTAGACCAATGTAGTCTGTTGGTCCAAAAAGAATTACTAAAAAATTAAAAAACCCTAGCTACCTCCACCTGGAGCTACCTGGCACCACAGATTCGTCTGTCGTTCAGCAGGTGTACCACGAGCAAGGCAGGGTGTCGCGGACACGAATATGAGTACAGATATATATACCCCTTGTTATTGTTATGGTCCAAAATTGTTTCGTTTAACATTTCGACGTAATGGTGTTTAATTGCTGGAATACCAAGTGCTAACTGACTCAGAACAAATCTTGAACAGTAATAACTGTAGCAACTGCAATAGTTCCACACACGTATAAACAGTGACGAAATTGATTTACCCGGAGGTCGAAAAATATAATATTTCACGATTTGGATAGGTATCGTTGTCGAACAACGAATGTTCCATTATTTTAACGTTGAATACTGTCAAACAAACATATTTGTTGTGTAAATGATAATAGAGGTGACTGTCGATCGGCGAGCGCTGGCGGTGGACCTCCAGGCGACCGGCGCCGAGGGAACATCAAAAGGGAATTATCCTGTTTGAAAGTGATGCCGTGTTCCTTGTTCAAAGCGGAATACTCTCGATTCGATCGCGATGTTGTTTCGTGTTGACTCTGTTTACTAAAATACAGATATCCATTCAGCTACATATTTCTTTAAAAACCTGTCGCGGTGTACTCGCGGGCATGTGTGTGTGATTCAATACTTTTACACCACCTATGTATAACAAACACTACGATTTTCTAGTGAACGACTATCTTCCGCCGGTTGGTGGAGCGTTATTCCGTTATTATTTTACTGAATACCTCTCTGAACTATCTCGCCCGTTGACATTAAAAAGACCCATCACTTGGCGTGACAAACTTAACAATATTTTTTTATTTATCATTTTATTTTTCTAATTAATTTTAATCTATACCCAAAGTTGAACCCCATTAATAAATCCCAATCGGCTATTTATGGAAGTGCATTATTAAAAACATTCAACAACAGCAAATCTGATGGTTTTATTTACTCCTCTACTGTCATAGATAAATATACTAGCCATTAAAAAGAAAAATATCATAATATTGTTATGTCGCAAATCAATCACCACCCCTTGCTACACCTATTAATTGATGTGAACAGTTATTCGGAGCGACAGCAGGACAGTCCGCCGAGCAAAACTAATGGGGTATTTTCCCATCGTTCTCAAAACGCGGACTACGTGCGGACGACATCTGCGTATTCTCCCAGCGCCTACGAAAACGTTTCAATATGGTTCCGTTTCTTTTAACAAATCGAGCGCCCCGAGTTACAATTAGATGCACCGGGAGATGCAATTAAAAATATTCGATCCGTAAAGTATCAAAATTTAAATATTTGTGTTATTTATCCATATAATATTATATTTTGTCATTATCGGAAATATAATTCAGCGTTGACAATGCTAGGAAGACAAATTTATCTATAATAAGATATTATACAGATAAATTTTAGGTAGTTGATCAACTGTCATAGTGACGTGTTATGTTTTTGAACGTTTGATAGATGAATAAAAGTACGTGAAAGAAGCGAGCGACTGTTCTATCGTATATCATTACAGTGGCAACATCACCTGACCTCATGCTCATTAGTTATAAGAACAGCTATAATAATGTGTCTGATAGATACCTGTATAAGCATTTTATTAACATAACGGCAGCTCCGCTTTGTCCGAGATCGCTCTACGCGATCTTATTAATGCCAATATCAGCTAGGGATGGGAACATAACACTACTGACGATGTCGATGACTGTGTTTTTATTTGAAATACACAATTTATGGTTTATTACCGATGATACCCTAGCATAGCCTCGGTGGTTCCTACTCGTTCCTGGCCGGGTTGCTGCGTGGCACTATGTTGATGGCAATGTCAATCAGTTAATCACACGAGTGTGATTGAGGCTTATTCTTGTCTTGCGACCGGCAACGTGTCGGTGACCAGTTTGATATTTTCGCTGAACTTGAACGTCAATAATGAAATGTGATTGTCAAAAAACACAGCGTTACGTAGTATTATGAAAGTGGCAATATTAATTCGACAATTAGAAAAAAAATGCTTTTTAAAGAAATTCCCATCATTACAAGAGTCCATCACATGACTTTTCCTTTTGAAGGCCAAAATAATTTCTAACACTGAGGCAAGGCGACGCCGAACGAGGTACTTATTCCTCGTTAAAGCACAAACTTGAGGACTATCGCTACTGTAGCTACGTCGAAAGTTATAAAAAAGTTACAGCAATAAAAGTAATTTATCGTTATCGACGCGCCCGCGCCACTCCCACACTTATCTGATCGGATCGAAGCCGATGAGTGAGGCTTGTTAATCTACCAATTTTATTCATCGTAGATTCTCTGTACCATCGACCCGACCCTCTCTGTGGCGGCCCCTTTCATTTTTGTGTAAATAATTAGTGAGGAAATAGGACAGTATCAGTAGGTTGATTGCAAAAACTGTTGCAGATATTATCAACGATACGCAGTTGTTCTATTAGCTATATACATGTAAATTTGTTATTTTAGTGAAACACAGTTTACTTAAATGGACCTATGTATATCAATAACTGCCATTTACATGTCATCCCGTGAAACATCCGGTTTTTGGCGACATTTCAATTTAGCTCATAAAATATGCGGAGGGAAATTTGCTATCGAGACATTATTATATTTATTTCTTAATAAACGTGTATGTAATATAAATCAAAACCAACCAGTGTACACATACGGAACACTTCCTACGTAGCCTTATTGTAAAAGTATTACAAAATAATAGCGTAATTTTTCATGCGGTAACTAAGAATAATCTGCAACCCGTTAATGGGCCACGGCAGACCGCGGTCTCCTCTGGGAATGACAGGGATTTAGGTTTAACTAAGTTATTTTATTTAAGTTAAAGTCTAATTAAAACTAAAGCTACTTATATACAACCGTTTGCCGTGGGAAGGTGACGTGACGTCAAGTGACGTTTGAAAATAATTCATATCTGTAGAACTTGTGCCATGAAACATTCCATCGTTCATTATCTGTGCCAACGTTAATATTCCGATGCGATACAGAAGAACATAAGCAGCAGAATATTAACCTCTTGAGGTTTCAAAAATGAAGTCAAATTATACAATAAACTCTCTTTTTCTTTTTTCTGCTTCAATACTTATTAATTTAAAACTATTACGCAACAGATTTTAATGTGAAATATATCTACATAAAAATATTTCTTACGCAATGTTTAAATCTGTAATGTACTTAATTTATAAAAGAAAGTAATTGTAACTGTGAGTAGAAAAAAAATACTCCCTGCCCGGGACCACTTATGGTAGGGATTTGTAGAAGCGATGGCGCTGTTTGACTTTCATTGAAGTGTTTATAAAAACCAACTTCCAATAAATATTATGTTATGCAATAGTGGACTAATATCCACGTGCTATTTTAAAACGCTGCAAAGACTCTCTCAACAGGCTGATGTCAGAACAATTAAAATGAATTACATACATTTAGCAAAATTCATGATCTTTGTATTATCTTATTTAATTTATTATATTTTTCATTATCACCTGTTAAAAGTAAATGTAACTCAGCTAGCATGAATAACTTTAAAATATGAATGAAAGTAAGGTTGATTTTTTATTGAGATTTTAAGATCTTAGAGAAAGGAACGCAACAATTATAAATTTTTGACTCTAAATCTTTCCTTGTAATAGGGTACACTCCTGTCCTGTTTTATCAATACAAGGTAAGTGTCCCTTTATCTCACTTACTCTCTACGTATTACCAATAGTTATTATAATCTACCTCTTATTTAATTCAGTCTTAAATTTTTAATTTTACCTTGCGGCACTTCAACTGTAAGATCGAAATCAAAGAAATCGTCGCTTTAAGATAAGTCTGCCTTTTATATTTATTTGTTCTATTTTGTGCCTGATCACATTTGTATATTTTTGACGTGCCATGATGAGTATAAGTGATAATAACCAATTACATGTAATATTACGATTCATGCACACTGACGTGTGAAGTCACTTCCGCTATATTTTGATATACATAGCTGTAATGGTAATATGTGATTGTATCAAATATATATTCCAAGTACATCGTATCAAGACACTATCTGTTACGCTTCTATTTACAGACGAATGTCTAAGGACTACATTGTTCGCGCTCGAATATGTCAGCCAATAGACACGTTCAAATTATACGTCCACGATTTTGCGCTCCTTCAAACGACGTTTGAGAAAGCGTCACTCAATTTAGTTCATACAGTTTTTGTGTTTTTGGAGGTTAAGACTCCGTTAATCGATTGTATTAACCAGAAAACTTGAAGGAATTATAAGTATCATGCGTTATGTTATGGCAGTTATTACGTTACTGGAAGTTGGAAGTTCGGCCAGAGTTCTGTCATATTGAGAGTTTAGTTGTGCACAAATCCACCTACAAAGGTTAATGTTGTCTTCGACTCCCCTAGCCAAATTATGGGTTGGCAGATTACACGGCTCATAATTTAAATTCAAAATGATCTTATGGTAGATGGTTAATGTTGGACGTGGGTGGCCTAGGTGAACTTGACTAATGAAAGATGGAAGTCTTGACGTGAAAAGTTTATTCCATGAGCACAATAACAGTGAGGTGCGGAGAGCAGTGAAACCGCCGCGCAGCCGGCCAGCCGCTGTTAGCGTCGGCGGTATTCGGTGAGTTTACTGGCGCTGCGACTCCAGAGCGCGCCAGGTTCGAATCCGTGCATGAGTGTATATGATAGGTATGTTTGTGTGTAATGTATATAAAATATAAACTTAAATGTATGTGAGTCATATGTATTAAAAACTACATATAATATGAATATGTATGACTGTGGGAAGGTGCCCAAAATTTAACTTATGCAAATCCTCCTCAGCACATCGTTTATATGTTAAAACAACACAATATGGCAATTATAATGTAAGTTTTAACTTGCGCCAAACTGATTTCGGCCCTGTTATTCCAGCCGTCCTTGTCGTTCATATATACATTTATATCACAATATATTTTAATTGCAAGCTGTGCTAAATAAAAAAATAAAAGCTAACATGTCATATAAAAATACCAATGGGTAAATCAAGAATCATCTTTGGAACCTTATTGTAAAAAGGATCACCCAACCCCATAAAAGAACGGTTAACTTTTGGAAGACGATATGAAGACGCAACCAGATTATGCCTATTTCTTGTTTCACGATTGTGTGTATCACTTTTCTACTGGCAGATAAATATCTGGCAGATAAATTTTTCGTATAAATACTAAATTACTATAAATATATTGACAGGCTTCGATGAGTACACCCATTTCTTTAAATGAACAACTCTCAGGTAACACTGTTTCATCGAAGTATTTGCTGACGAAGAAGGAATTAAAGAAATCATTCAATAATACATATTTTCAAATTTCGAAGTGACTACAGATTAATTTTCAATTATTTAACTATACAATAATACATCAACTAGTAGAATGCATGACGGACGCGAAACGCCATACTCTTGTTAAAACTAAAGTCTTTTGTCGTGAAGTAATCGCGAAAGCGGCAGAATTACTGCTTTACGTAATAAACAAAATAAATATAAAAAAAATTCAGCATCGCCGGTTGTAATGCATGTTCCCCATGAATCTATGTTAGGTCTATTTTCTGCAGGACTGGGAGGACTAAATAGTGTTATTCCAAACATCACATTTAATTGCCGTAGGTATGATACTGTATTCTGTTAGTTATGTATTCTGTTAGTTACAATAAAAATATGTGTGTAATAAGCACATGTAAAAATATAACCGCAAATATTAAACATGGAATCTTTCTTGTGAGTGACCACAGTTACCACAGTTAGATTGAGTAGGACTGGAGCATTCTACATGAAGATTGAAGGCATTCTTCGTAGTTTTTATGCCTTCTTCGACGATCTTCGATGTGCTAAATACTACGATCGACGGCTTTATGTTCACTCCGAAGCGCGGAACCGTTCACCTTTCGTCATTTGCCTTAGTTAAAATGACAGGAGAATTGAATTAAACAAGCTGTCATGTAGGATAAATTTGTAATAGGCAACCAAGACGTTTCGTATCTATTATACCGCAACGTAACCGGCGCTACGCACAGCGCACGGAGGGTCGCCGTTTGGTATCGGTGTCTCTTCAATTCCAATAATCAACGAATTTCACTTCCCCTTCAATACTAGAGACTATAATCTGTGTACGTTGACAGGTAGCACATTATATTTCAGCGAGCCCGTATTATTACAGCTCATTGCCCTCGCCTCGTTCACGCGTTTCACTCGCCGATGAAAATAAATTATTATCAATAGGTAAGCCGCCCGTCATTATTTGAAGTTGAAATGTATTATTTTAGGGCTATTTCATGTTAATTTATAATGAACGTGTGTCAAGTAGGCGCTCTCGCCCTTAAGTATTAAGGTTTGTTGGTTGAAAGGCACCGTACTCTTTGTTTTCGTACGTGAAAGCACAATTCATAAGTCAAGCTACTGCAATGTAACGCCTCAAAGGAACAAGCGCTACTGGCTTAATAACTGCGGGCGGCGAACGAACAGAAGGACCATCTGATGGCAAGTCACCGCCTTCGGGGTTAAACTGAGCAGTACATGGAGAACCGTTCACCATGGGACCACTGGATAACTTGGGCTAAAGGATGAATGGAGCCCACTTACAAAAATACTGCTCAGGTTTAATTTGTATACCTAATATACTAGGTACGATAACGAACTTTTTTCTATTAAATACCATATAAGTGACGTAATCCTGAAGCATATGACGATTCTACCCAAATGCAACATGGAGTGGTATAACTCATATCTACTGACACACGGATGAATGTGCAGTTAATTACATTTGACCGTTCTATCGCTGCCAATGTAGTTGTTTGCGGTCTCGGTCCGCTGAGATCTGGGTTCGACGCGGTTGCTTAAACGTTATTGGAGTTTCGATTATATTTCAATGATTACATTCATTTTCACCAAGTTTGGTGTGTGTTGTCATAGAGATAGTTCTGTCGGTGCGCAGTGAAGTAGCTGTACGCCCCAAACCGTTTAAGTAATGAGAATGCTCTGTTTCCCGCAAATTCCTTGATTTAAAGCACCAACAATATCGATAAATAGCTAAATTTAATCTGATTAATTTTACTTTATACATGCCAAATACCGTACGTGGAGAGGATTCATCGATGCGTACATTTTGCTATTCCAACCGTCGCTCGGACACTCAGCAACGAAGAGCAAAAGGTTTAAACGCGTTTGAGGACATATACGTAGTTGTACCATAAAATATCGAGTAACAGAAATCCTCTGTAGCCAATATTAAATATTTCCCGTTCATATAACATTCGCTCGCTGGAAAACCCATTAAGCCCAATAACCGACGCCGACATAGAGAATTCAATATCTATACGGTGCGGTTTGACGGCGAATCAGTTAGTATGAGCACGTGCGTCGATTGCTGTGGTTTTAATTCATTGTTTTCATTAACTGTGAAGTAATATGTACATTCACTATCCGCTCGGTCGGAAAGCGCTTTAAAATACAATTAATTTTCAGACTTCCGTACTTGCAATTATAAATCGAACCTTTATACTGCTAGCATTATTTATTTAGCTGTCCATTCTATTTGTCTGTCGTCTTTCACGACCGATTTACCACTTATCTCCAGGAGGGAAGTTCAAATTTATATAGATACCTATTTAATTATTTGTATAGAATTAGGTGTTCCAATGCCGAACCCGATGTAAATAATTAATTTGAATTTTAGAATTTAACTTTCAAAGATACGCTAGTAAATAAAAAAAATGTCGTGCATTTAAAATGCAGTGGTATTATAAAATAAAAGGACTCAAATTACGACAAAAATATATGTTTGTTGAATTTTAAACCAAATTGACTATTTGATAAAAATAGTTTGCCCGTTTAAAAGTCTTAAAATTATCAAGAAACGAAAAAAAAATAAAAAAAAAATCACCTTAATCATTTAAACTACCTGTTTTGACAGTCAGTAACTGTGAATAGGAAAAAAAAACTCCTTGGTAGTTTCTTGCCCCTTCTTCTTCCGGGACCAACCACAGTAGGATTTGGTTGAAGTGATGACGTAGTTTAAGATTCGAAAATAGTAAAAACCAACTTCGAATAAACATTATTTCATTCATTTTTTTATTATCATTCATTCATATGGAACCTTTTGTTACACGGGATCGATTCTTGACCGGATTTTATTTCGTTTGGCTTCATTATCCAATAAAAGAAAGATATTTTTAGTACCTCTATGTTCGTATTTCATTTTCAAATAATTTCCACATGTTTTTGTTATTACTGTTTTGTTAAAATTATGAATAATAACCCCCCTCGTATTAAGAAAGCTCAATTAATATTTGATTTCATTTATTCATCATATTACATTACATTGTGACCAAGATAAAAATGTTATTGTATCTACAAATTAACCATTAGACTAAACAAGCTTGCGAGGAGAGGAATAGTTACGTCACCACTCACAACAGGTACAAACACCTACTGTTGGAGACTTTAAATAACACCTGTTAGTGAATGGCAATATTATTCAAAATCGCTATCAGTAAATATAAGTTAACCTATAGATATTGGATAGTGTAACGAGCGCAATTCATACCGTATTAATCAAACATAGTTTGAATGACCGCAAAATGCGTGTGGTCTGGTTGTGCGATGACAGTTTATTGCACATGAGTGCACCAATAGTTATTAACACTACACCCTACTACTAGGGTGTAGAGGATTGTTTGCGTTGTGCACTATCAGTCGACCTGTAAAAAGGTGATAGAGCATTGTATAATTTGTCGGCGTTCTTCAAACTCTCTGCCAGTGGCTCCTCGAAGCTGTGTGATACATGCATGCAGCGGCCACACCCTGGATACCTCGTCGGCTCGTGGGCTAAACCTAGTGGAGGGGCTCAGGATACCATTGCCTGAGTTAGCCAGCTATCCCCTGGCAGTGTTTCGGCAGTAATGCAGTCCACTTTCGGTGGGGAAACACCTAGGCAATTGTACGAAGGCCTTAAGGTAGCAACAGGGGTCTTGTTGTTGTTTACCAGAATACTGCATCCTATTCATCTCCCGGTCGTAGCGGTTTTCCGTTCCATCGGGTAACGATGGATAGGACGAGAGAGTGCACTTGAGTTTGCGCGTATGCTTGTGCATTATAATATTTCCTGCGCAATAGACTGCTTCCGTTTTATGGACTCCGATTCGACAAAAGTCTTGTGGCGATGGGCTAAGGTAGAGAGGTCCAGTTGGATGCTATCTGGGCTTTGTCTAAGGCCTGCACGTAAGCGACTCTGGGGGTGTAAGAACACACCGTGGTCGTTTTCTCTCCGCACTGGGGGACAGAGAGAATTCGGCAGCACCCGGAGTGACAAAGCAGCCCTGTTCAGGTAGGCACTGCTTTCCCCTTTTAGCAGGGGAGGGGGCTAGAAAAGATGCCCTAAACAAATGCTCTTCTCACTCTTAAGGAAGGTAGTAACCGCGGCTGCCTCCGCATCAGTCAATGCGCGGTCGACGTCACTTAATTAGAGCAAAAACATCTCAAACATCGGATATGACATTTGGAGCGTGGAATGTGCGAACACTCCTTACTCGCGAAGCCAACGCCTGTCCGTAGCGAAAGACTGCCATCGTAGCCCGCGAACTTTGTCGTTATAACATAGACTTAGCTTAGCGAAACTCATCTTGCTAACGAGGGCGAGTTGGTAGAGCACGGTGGCGGGTATACCTTTTTTTGGAAAGGGCTCGCAGCTTCAGAACCGCGAAGGTCTGGCGTAGGGTTTGCGGTCAAGAATCAGCTTATAAAGCAAATGCAAGAGTATCTAATTCACATCTCGGACCGAATTACCACACTGCGCCTTCATTTAGACAATAATAACTTTCTTAATGTCATCAGTATCTATGCTCCTACGCTGGATAAGTCTGATGATATGAAGGAGCAATTTTATGAAGAACTGACTCACTGCGTCAATGGCGTTAATCACAGAGAACAAATTCTGTTGCTAGGCGACTTCAATGCCAGGGTAGGCCGGGACTTTGATGCCTGGCCTAGAGTTCTAGGTAGGCACGGAGTCGGCAATATGAATAGCAACGGCCAGTTGCTTCTAAGTTTTTGTGCGCAACATCATCTTGCGGTGACGAACACTATGTTTAGACTTCCAGCCAAGCACAAAAACACTTGGATGCATCCTAGATCCAGACACTGGCATCTCATTGATTACACCATTGTACGTCAGAAGGATATTTCCCAAGTGCTGATAACCCGTGTCATGCGCGGAGCGCACTGCTGGTCAGACCACCGACTTATAGTCACAAAATTACGTATACGTCTCCATCGTCCGCTGAGATCTGTGAGACTAAAGCCTGCGTGCATAAACGTGGAGAGGCTTAATGATCTCGAAACGAGGGGGAAGTACGCTGAAACCTTGGCTACTGAACTTTCGCCTACAAATAAGGAAAGAGGTTGTATTGATGCGGACTGGAAAGCTATATCTTCTCATATTTCCAACATTGCTACGGCTGTCCTGGGCGTAAAACCCCGCAAGAACGAGGACTGGTTCGATGAGAATGATGTAGTTCTAAGGGAGGCAATTAATAAGCACCGGCTTCTCCTTCAGCATCATAACGTGGGTGAAAGTACAACGGAGATCAGGAAAAGTGACCAAGATCTGCGGCGGCTCACTAGGGAAATTAAAGATAGGTAACACTAACCAGCTTGGGGATTTTTATAGTGAGGTTAGAAAGTTAATTGGTACATCTTCACCTGCAACAGTGCCTCTCAAGCCGATTCATGGGGAAGGCCTTCTAAAAAGCAAAGAAGACATACTCAATCGTTGGGCAGAACATTTCAACAAACTGCTGAACGTTAATAGGTCTGTCGATCTTGCCCACATTAATTCTTTACCTCAACTCCCCACTATGACAGAGCTGGATGAGCCGTTAACTGAGAGTGAAGTTGTAGCTGCCATAAAACAACAGCAAAATAAACGTGCGGCTGGCATTGACTCTACCAGGCGAACTGATCAAATACGGTGGGAAGGAGTTGCACTCAGCTTTATGGGAGCTTTATGATCGAATGTGGAAGGAAGAACAGGTTCCACAACCTTTTAAGGTTTCGCGCATTAGGGCGCTATATAAAAACAAAGGTGACCGTTCTGACTGCAATTCCTACCGTGGTATTTCTCTCGAGGCACCTGTGAACCTATCTTCTCTTTACGGCAACTACTAGAGAAGAGTAGAGAACAAGGTTGCCACATGTACCTCTGTTTCGTTGACCTTGAGAAAGCCTTTGACAGTGTGCCTCGCGAAGCCCTCTGGGTAGTGCTCGAGAAAGTCGGTTGCACGAAAAAGCTTGTGAGACTTCTAAGACTCCTGCATGATGACATGGAGTGTTTTGTCGCTGTTAACGGTGAACAATCCAGTTTCTCTCCCGTCACCTGTGGGGTGAAACAAGGGTGTGTTCTCGCACCCACATTGTTCGCGTTGTACTTTGCAGTCGTAGTCCAGGAGGTCTTGCAAACTGCTTCTATTGGTGTTCGCATCCGATTCTGCACGAATGGTAATGTTTTCAACCTAGCCAGACTTAAGGCTCACACCAAAGTCTCGCATGTTATGATCAGTGAGATTATATATGCTGATGATTTGTGTTTTGTAGCAGAGACCTCAGATGGCCTGCAACAGCTCATGTCCAGTTTCCACGAGTCATGCCGGAAATTCGGCCTGAAAATCAGTGTTAAAAAGACGGAGGTGATGTCCTTAGACATTCAAGGTCTTGAAGCACTGACTATTAGACTCGGAGAGGACGAACTGAGGCAGGTTGATAAGTTCCGGTATCTTGGAAGCACGTTAACATCTAAGTGCGACCTTGATGCTGAGGTGAACAGCAGGATAGCAGCTGCTGCTTCAGCGTTTGGAAAGCTTAACGCAAAGGTCTTCCGCTCACATGACCTTAAACTGGCTACAAAGGTTTCAGTGTATATGGCAGTAGTACTGCCAAACATCCTGTACTTAGCCGAAACGTGGTCAGCATACCGCCGCCACATCCGTATTCTAGACCAATTTCACCACAGATGCTTAAGAAAAATTTTGAACATCCGGTGGTCAGACCGCGTGCGCAACACTGAGGTGCTGCGTAAAGCAAATGTGTGTGGAATCGAAGCCTACTTGATGCGGAGGCAACTACGGTGGTGCGGCCATGTTTCGCGTATGGGAGAACAGAGAGTGGCTAAGCGCATCTTTTACTCGGAACTGGAGGAGGGCAAGCGAAAGCATGGTGGACAACTCCTCAGGTACAAAGATGTGCTCAAGCGCCATTTAAAAAGGTGTAATATAGACTCATCGCTTTGGGAGTCTCAGGCTGCGGATAGACCAGAATGGAGATCTACGGTCCAATCCAAAGTCTATGAATTTGAAAACAAACGTCGCGCTGACTTAGACCTAAAGCGCGATGAATTGAAAGCCCGACCACCTGCGGCAATCAATTATAACTATATCAATGGTGTGCTCACGTGCCCGCTGTGTCTACGGGTCTTTAGTAGAAAGATAGGCTACATAAGCCACATGAGAGCACACAACCGTCAGTCGTAGGATGCCTTCGAATGCAGTCGCCATGGCCGAAACGGCCGGGAGCAGTAGTAGTAGTTATTAACACTATAGTCGCTTGGGGGCTGGCGTGACGCGGTGGTTGGGAGGAAATGACACTGTAAGAAAGAGACGAAGCGCTTAGCATTCTATGGATTCACCGTGCGGGAGCCGGTAGCTGAGAGGGAAACTCCGAGCAGTTCTCGGGACTTGCGACGTAGTAGTGTAGGTTTAAGGGGTCCCCCCATTATGATGCGCATCCACGCTGACCTTCACTGCCCGTGTTCCCGCCCTGTTTGTTTGAGCCATATTTGAATGGAATGCTAAAATTTAAAATGGATGTATACAAACTGGAATTATTTGCAAAAATAAAAAAAAAACAAAGTAAACGATCAAACACACAGCCCCGCGGTGACACACACACCCACTGTCTCGACTGGAAATTGAACCTGGGACCGTGTTTTCCGCATACAAGTTGCTGTCGATTTCCTTAAATATAAAATATACCTTTTAAGGTGCAATGCTCTTTAAAGTTGGGATGTATACGTTTTACGCTAAGATGAACTGTATATTGGTTGATTACCTCCAGGCTTAACGCTCATTGTTCTTTAAAACCCAATAAGAAAAATTGTCGTCGAACATCGTCGTCGACTGAATCGGTACACTTTTAACTTCTTTAACATTCATTATCGTCGAGTCCCAAAGGGTGGTTGTTCTACATTTTAATAGGTATCTTAATAAATGCTTCGATTTGAACACAACCTTATCACGCTATTCATGTGAGGGCACACGATCAAATGGACCGCCCAATATTTTAAATATTTCAGTTATAATTATATAGACAGGGCAGTAAACGTATTTTAGCCGTTGTAGCTGCAGGTAAACGATGGGAGATATTGATTTTTAGTCGTCGATTGCTTAACGTCTCTTATATTTCTTATCCTGCAATTGGTTTTCAATAAACTTGCATCTATGCTATCAAAAACTTACTTTTTCATCTGCATTCATAGTTCAAAAATGCACATTAGCTAAGAAAATAAGTAATTAATGTTACAATTGTTTTAGGTGTTAATGGGACATGTTTGTTATAAGGATCAAAATCTCTATGGAACCAATTGAGGTTTAAATAAAAATCCTGGAAACGGCAGAAATAGTAAAAACTTCTTGTAACATGCTCTATTTCGAAACACGGTCAATTGGCATCAAAAAAAGTTTTTGTAGTAGTTGGTGAGTTTCCGCTGATTGGACTGTATTTTCAAGGTCTAAATGTATAAATTCAGGTATAAATTAAGGGCAATTTTCTGATTATGTTTTTCCGTAACTAAAACGAAAAAGATGTAATCTGCCCTCACTGCTCCGGCCACAAGATGTGTACACGTAGATAACAATGAGGAGTGTGGGGCCCGGGGTGGATGTGGACGCGGGAAAGGCAGCCGGCACAGATAACATCAAAGCGTCTCTCGGACGATATGGATGCACTCGCGCGTCTAGTGTTCTGCACGAGGGCCGCTCCACCTGCAAATAGAGCGTCTGGAAACTCGTAAGATTGGATTTAATACAATATTAAACTGTTACCGCGAAGTATTCCCTTACGTGATTGGACATGCCGTGGTTAAATATAAGGGATTTTCTACGGAGAATTTTTATTTTAAAACCAATTTTTAGTTTAAATTAATAATGTAGATCGGTATTTATACTTAAAGTTCGTCTTCAAATTATAGTAATTATTAATTATTCTAACTAAACTGGTCTGATTGTCATAGGATTGCAACAGTGGATATTTATGTAATATATCATGACGCAAAAGCTCATATCAAAACCGTTTGTACGTAAATTCAAATACATTTATTTGTATAAGTGTAGTAAACAAGTAAATATATCTAATACAGTACATACAAATAGTTGAGAAATAATCGTAATAAATTGGACATATCACTTATAATTTTACGTTATTGTTATAACATATTATTAATTCAAACATGATTAATGTGGATATTGTACAGGCGAAATTTCTTATTTTTACTTATTAAAGGCGATAAATTGATAATATAAAATCATATACATACACCATCTTGGTATTAAGAAAATATACGAACTGTACGTACAAACAGCAACACCACGCTCGAATCGCAGCTCCGAGCCGGTTTCAGTCGTATCTAGACATGTCTAGTTCTGTTTCACGTTGCATCGCAATATCTGCAAGTCGTTGTTGAATCGAGTGTAGGTACTTGGCGCGGCACCAAATTGTATATAAAATACTGGTAATATAACGTAACTTGTTAAAAGACTCGAAAGGATTTCAAGTCTCCTTGCTTTAACTTTATCGATATCACTATGTGGTTTTACGGACTCGAATAGTATAACGAGACATTTTATTAAATAAATAAATAAAATATATCTTGATGATTTTTTAGCCGGCGGACGACGGGCAAACTAAGGGATCACAGTCGTTCATGGCCGTTCGAATCTCCAATTAAATAACGAAACGTCGTGGGCCACATTGCCGGTGAACCGGTAATCGGAACTGGCTGTTTGATACCTGCAGCCGTAACACGATGCAATATTTGCTTGTTATATTCAAAAATAAAACTCTAACCTAGCAAGATACGAATTGGAATTAATCAATTTAATATTTATAATGTCCATAATATTTTTTTGAATATAAAATGTTTGCCTCTTGCCAATTTTAATTGAACATTTAAATTCAAAAATTCGGTAATCACATAACGAAATTATCTTTAGCATTTATGAAGTATTATGAAGATTTATTAATAGTAACAATAGATAATAATAATAATAATGGATACGTCTATCTACTTGTACCTGTGTAAGTTCGTGGTTGTAGCTTGTAACTTCTGTATATTGTATATTGTACCATTTAAATATATAACATTATATAATTAAATGTTATTTATAATGATTCTACAAAAGTGAAGAGCGACTAAGCAGGCTGCAGATTGCAAAGTGCAGCGCGGCTCGAGAGCTTGGCGCTACACCAACTTGTCTTTTACTTACCTGGAATTGTCTGGAATTTTAGTGGTTTATGCAGCATATCTTTACTAAAGATATGATGTAACATTGCTACATTTTGTTTTGTATCCTTCGTAAACATAAAATGTTTACTTACAACAATTTTGTAATAAATATTAGAACCAACTTGGTGAAAGTCCCTTTCTGAGCTGAATAGAAATGTTAAAAAGGGCGCAGACAAATAAGTGTACTTAGTTAAGTACAACAAAATTTCTACATTATAAGTAACCTGCTTTAATTTCAAACCCCTCGAGACTCCTCAAAACCACCAACAGTCTTAAAGGCTCATCACGAGCCGTCCGTCAGCCAAACCAGCCGTCACCGGTGGTTGCCACAACCGCAGATACACTACATTTTACACCGCGTATCGAGGGCCCCTCCCACTTGACCGGTTGCCAAATTATCGGACTCTCCCAGCCCACCAATCGCATGCCAGCGTTGAATCGGCCTAGATAAACTCGACCAATGACAGCCGAGCTCGAGTGCCCACGCGCATAGCATTATTTTCGTTTGCATTCTCTGACGTCCCTAATTGCCGGTTCCATGGTTAATTACTCGTGGAGGAAAATTTAATGCGTTAAACTGTGTAAAGTTATTTGACAAGTGAAATACTGTTAGTATTAAGAGGTTTTTCTAATAAACATGTTAAATAGAAACTTCAGAAGGTGTAGTGTATGGCTGCAACCCAATAGCGATTCGCCGCAGAGCGCGGTACTTCTTTTTAACTTAAGACGTCTGAAGAGAATAGCACACCGTTCCAGCGTGGTTTAAAAGTTAGTGAGCAATCCAACACGACAATCTTTTTTATTAGCGACAAGGCAACTATCTATCCATCTAAGCGAATATCATCTAAGAATAAAAGCGGGACCGCCTAGGAAACGAATAACACATCACACTTGTTGTACTGTACTTTAACTTAGACTAAAGGTCAGCCCCCCTCCCTCTCCCTCCCTCTTTATTAAAATAATTTATTTCAAGGTCCTCGAAAAGTATATCAATAGAAATCAATAGAAATCAGCTGACGCAAGCCTTTGGACACACAGACACGTGAAGCTTCATAAGCCTTCATTAGATTGTGTATAAAATACCCAATACATCGATGTCAGGTACGTCATTTGATACCGAAGAGAGGTAGGTATATTTTTTCCACTCACAATATAATATTACCAAAATATAACTGTAACGCGGTATTTTCTGAGGGTAAGGTAATAATTCGACGTACTCAAAGGTATTAAAAGGACAACGCTTCGTATACGTTTATATATTTTTTTAATAAATTATATAGCCGACAAACGTGCAGACGAGCCACGTGATGATAAGTGGTCACCGTCGCGCATGGACATTAGTAACACTAAAGGTATCACTGATGCGTTGTCGGCCAAGAAAGGAGAAGAAATAGGAAAGTACTGGCTCCCAAGCCGCCAGCCGACTGACTCGAGCAATATAATGGTAGCTAATTAATGACTTAATAATAATGTTGATAATATAATCCTTACGTGAAACTCTCCCACCAAACAGGCTGGCCTCTATCGCCTCTTACGACATTGTTCTGCCAGCATGGGATTGGGGTCAGTATATATTCACCTTATTCAATTTACAGGTATATATTACATAGATAGATAAATAGACACCTCGAATAAAGTTGTCATAAGTTTGTACATTAATTATATTAAAATTTATTTTTAGTTGACTCCAGTTAAAGGCAAAATCCGAAATCGATTTTGATAACGGAGTCCAATCTCAAAATAGCCTTGCATCTATTTTAAGTCGCTGTAGTTATCTGAATCCACATACAAATTTATTTGAAACACAATTTGAACATCGTTTTACTTTTATCAGCTAAGTGTTAAAATTTTCATATCATTCAGGAAGCTCTATTACGCGTGAGATTTATGAGTTTAATACATTAAATAGTGGTAATGGGCCTATAGCAGGAACTATAGTCCTAAATAAGATTAATTAAAAAATGTACACAAAATGGACTGGAGTATAATCTTCCACGCCCCTCCTATGGGAACTGACTGTTTAATTTTTTAAAGACGTTGCGTTTCAACGCCTTAATAAATTGTTGCTATACATAAATAGATACTCATTTAAAGTTGTTCAGGCCAGTAGTATCCACACCGTTTTAAATGTTAATGGTGGCGCGTGCACTAAGGCGCGTTCGGCCAACCGCAAGCTAAGCACTTAGGCTTAGATATAACGTAACCGGCGGTCGGCGGTCGGCTCACGGACTGACCGCAGAATTGGACTGTATCGAACCAAACACCACACACTACACGTAGGTACATATAGGTCTATCGATTTGTTACTGTACTAGCAAACTGGCCTCGCTTAGCTTCGGAAAAATTACGCCTTACGCTAAAAAAAGTACTTACATTATTATTACATTAACTTTTTTTTATGGACGGATTGCGATGAAACAATCCTTAAGTATTAAGTGACGCTTACTGCAATACATTAGTGAAAACGAGAACAAAATCGGTGAAGCCGTTTCTGAGATTAGCGCGCACAAACGCACAGACAAACATACAAAAATTCTAACAATTATTGTTTTGGGTTCTACTGCATTAATAAAGACCCCTAATAATATTTTTTCTCATATATCGTTCGTATACTGAAAGCGATCAGTTAGAATTTTATTTATGTATAGATAATTATTTTCGTGTGTTATCACAACCAAATTGACTTCCTAAACGAATAAACGAGTTAATATTTTTAATTCATTTGAATATATTGATGACGTAAATGAGAAATCGATGAGTTAAACCTCCATACATTCGATAGACTTATATCGACACACGTTCTCAACGTCATACTGACCAATACAAAGTTGTAAATACTAATCTAATAACTAAGTCATCATGTACTGATTGAAATCTCGAAACCCCAGTAAACGTCAACGATATACGGACAGGTAAACCTACCGCACCGTACGCAGTACTAGTGTATGTATGTGCTAGGTACACTCCGCTAAACCGCACAGTGATTGACTTGTGGTCGTACCACTGTCGCTGTCGTACGGTGTGTTTGTGATCGTATCAATAACCGCACCGATAATGATACAGGGCGGAGAGATGTATTCCGGCGCTACACTACGCGTCAGGTAACGTAACTGAGAGTGTTTAATAATACACTAGTCTTTAGTGTGTTTCTGGGTTGCAGCTTCCAATTTCAAATTTTAAATCAGTTATTGGATGGATAGTTCAGCAAAACTGCGTTGGAGCTGATGCAATGTCAATAGCGTATTTTTGGGTTTATAACGTTATAATTAATGTTTAATTTTTGGGATTAAGCGGGTGTACCATTTACTTTTATGCCCACAACCCGTCATTGAGATCCCTGGTATTGTTTACATGCATGGGTAGCATTGACTACCGATTTCTTTTGCCAAAATAACAAAAAATAACGACTATAGAGCTTAATCGACGATGTGTATCGACGGGAAGGTTTAGGTTTAAATTCTTCGCCGGTGTAAGGTTTTGTTTCAATCTGCTTTCAAAGGCGTACGCCGGTAATAATTAACTGAACATAGGTTATGAAGGTAACGCATTTCGAATATTTTAAAACACCTGGAAATCTGTAACATTGATAATTATGTACGTTAAAAAATACTGTGATAGTTTTCTTAAGAAGAGTGATGTTCACAATGTTAATACTAGGAATAAGGCTAAACAGATTTTTTTTATGTTAATGGCCGATAAATGAGCCGACGAGCCACCTGATGGTAATTGGTCACCGCCCATGGGCATCAGCAAAACCAATGGTATCACTGATGCGTTGTCGGCCAGGTAATTAGAAGAAGGTAAGAAAGAGAGAACTGTCTCTCAAGCCACAAGCCGGAACACGACGAGTCGTTTGTACCAATTTCGGACTTAGCAAAACTGGTAGCTGTTTCATGGGTAGATGTGTAAATATTGATAATAATGTTCTGTTATAATTGACGGAAATCACTTACCATAAATTAAAAACTTGCGTCGAAAGCATTGTTATGATGAAAGATTATTACAAACTATATGATTACCTTTAAGACAAGACTGCTTGGACAGAATAAATAATAATAATAATTTTATATAATTATAGCCATAAGAAATACCTAGTAATTGTGTAGTGGTATTTAGTGCTTTCTGTAACTGTGAGCAAGGAAAACCTCATTAATAACAGGAAGGCATTGATGTAATTTTTTTAAGTTTTTAATTTGTCCTGCTACGAAAAATTGTCAGAATTTTTTTTTTGTTGTGTTTTGTATGTGTTCCAGATACACTTACGGCCTCATTACAATGATAAGGACTTAGCACTTTTTGATAATAACATAAAATGTTCTATACAGGAATATCTATTGTACAATAATACGATACCCATCACGGCATAAGGAAAATTAAAATCCATTTAATAGTTTATTCGCGATGCTTAGACAAGAGAAAGGGAAACGCACCCCGAGAAAAAACAATTCAAGTTAAGAAATATATGCTCAGTCTTTAATATACAGTAATGGTTTAGCTACTATTGTATAATAGTTACCACATTATATAGATTTAGAGAGACTATCGATATTGTGCAACAATCTAAACTTAAAAGCGGGTGCGGATTGCTTGTTCAATCGCATGCATGCATGCGCTGGCTCAAAGTGCGGGCCCATATCTAACCGGAGATATGCGACGTCAGCGCTTGCCACTTGCCGAGATCCCAATAAGGAGCCAATTAGCACCTCGACCTTTCGTTATCATTTATATATATGCAGATACGATTAACGATTTAATGTTTCTGTCATCAAAAGTCTTTGAATTGATATAGTCTTATGTAGTTTTTACGCAGTACAAAGTGTTCATGAGTGAGGGAAGTGAAGTTTTATGTCAATATAATATTTATTTTTATATTTTTTATAAATACAGACGCTACCTGACAATAAATGGTTCTCAACACCCACGGACATTAATAATGTAATATTTCATGCAGGTGTATGAAAACAACTACGGTATAATAGTTCCGTCAGATTGTTGTAAGCCGAGGTTGTTACGAGCCACCTTGTGCTTCTGTAAGAAGAGCCAATGGATCAGTGATACTGCAAACGATTCGTCTCATCTTCTTCCTTACATCCAATGATCGACCTCGAAAAGTAATATTAGTATTAATTGGCATTGAACTAACATATTATCAACGATTTTCAAAAAACCTGCTACATTTATCGTGAAGTAGCTAACATTTCGTGCTATGGGTTACGGCTCGTATTAAGAAATGGAGGTTTCCGGTATGGGACTCGATATCAACGCATCTATAACTGTCCTTTAATAGGGCTGTAGTAAACTCAAAAATCATAAAGACTATCGTGGTATAATTGAAACTGAACTGCGATTTAATTCTGTTTCAATCGATCACTCTCGATCCTGCATAATTTTCGAAATCCCTTCAGCTGCCGAATCTTCTGAATAGTTAATGAGATCAATTTACACTACCTCCCTGGCCGACTGAGATAATATTGTTGTACATAATATTAAAAATTAAGAGGGTTTCCCAAGACACTGGAAAAATTTGTTTACTTTTTAAACAAAATAAACGCATACTAACTGTTCAAGTAGGAAAATTTTGAAACAAAAAATTAATATTCTTAAAAATAAGCCACGAAGTAGAATGGACCATTCAAAACTGAACGCCCAAGAGAACAGGAAGATGTTTACTGTTCTCTACATCCACATATGTAATAAATTTAATGATCTTATTTATATGGAAGAAGACATAGAATAAGTTACGGGTTTTAATTTATTGTAGAATAACAGACAAAGAATTCTACGGTCAATTGTATTTGTATTTGAATCACTAGCCGTAGAAGAAACCTGAATATTGCTCGGAGATTCTATCAATAACCAAGACACGAAATACGGTAATTTTTTTTTTTAAACATAAATTGTTATTGACAATAAGTATGTGTTAATCTACTTAGCTTGCGACATAAATTGGTCATTATTATTATAAAATGAATTATAAGAGAGAAATTCCTCTTACAATTTGAAATTCCCTGAAAGTGATTGTCAATTGTTCACGAGAGGCATGAGCCGGTCAAGTAGGCAGATACGTTTACTCGAACACTTGAAAACTGTCGATTCCGCTCTCCTAAGCCCATTCATTTGGCGGGAATCTTTTGAATTTTTAATA
>PDGT01000014.1:467968-684248 GCA_003671415.1 Megathymus violae
GGGCCGGTGGAGTGATAACGCACGTGCGAGGGTGTTCCGCTCGTTCCTCCGCAGTTTCGTTAATGATGACGCGGCGTTTAAACGGACCTTTATGCTTTATTTCATCGTTCCGTCGCTTATACCGTCCTATACCGTTAGCTTGCTCCATGGTTACCTAAGTCAGATTAGTGTTTAACTAAACGAACCACTGTGGCGACGGCTTTATAAAACTGTCGAGTAAGGCTAAATATCGATCGCCGTTGACCCATATCACAAATTATAACTAAAAGTTATTTCACACAAGTTATTTCTTAAAAAGGTATTTATAGTGTATTTTAAAAATACCTAAGAATTACTTTTAACAACGAAACGCCGCGTCATCTCGCTCCACAGGTTGACCCGAAATACTACGACGAATAACTTTGAAACTCGCGTTTGGCGAATACGCGCTGGCTGACTAGAGCTTTGTCATGAACTGACATCAAATTGTAAAAAAAAACAAAGTATAAGAATTACTCGTGTTCTACAATATTTTCAAATTCAAAATCATTTAATCATATAGGTATTTTGTAAACACACTTATGCACTTCATTTTTGCTTCTACTACCGTTTTGAAAAGGTAATTTAACATCAAGGAGAATAAACGGGGAAAGAAACTACTCAGCACATTTTTTAAACAACACATGGTAATTACATAAGTTTAAACCTGTGCGGAACTGGTTTCGACACTATTATTTCCAGACGTCCTTGTCATTAATGTATTCATGCATCTACAGTATAATATCCTTTGCCTATAAGCTGTATTTTAATGCGTCGCTTAAAAGTCCCAATGGGCAATGTTCAAGTAGTTCAGTACATGTAACACAGAACTAGAGAGCCACGTAAGTTAAAGGAAAATTGCAATGAGACATCTAGTTATGATGAAGATGAAAAAATACATTCTTCATTATTCCTTCTAATTATTTTTCTTATGTTAATTTAACACAATTTATTACTGAACAAATAAATACAGATTGAATTTCAAAACTCGGCATCTGCCTTAAATAACCGATTAGTGCTAATAGATTTTGAACTTAAAACTTTGATAAACAGGTTTTCAACGGTATCTAAATCGTCGGAATCATTAATACGTTTAGATATTTACCGGGAGATAAGTGGAGATAAAATCGCGGTGGCGCACAGTGAAGGCCAAGTGTTAGACCACCGGCGGCGGCCATTTGCATAAAAATGCACGGACACGCGCCTTAATTGATAGTACATACCGTCAGCAGAACAAATCCGGGGTGGTTGAACTAGCTCAGAATGTCCAAAACTCCCTGCGCTCCGATATCATTATATGATTATTAAAAATTTAAAATCATGTATATATATACCTACAATGTAATGATATCTATTGCTTCCGTCGGTTTCTTAGGTTTCAATATGATATTATTTAAGACATTTAATGTTTTAATTTGTCTGATATTTCTTCCATTTACATTTTAACAACAACTCTACATTTTAACAATGATAATCTATTTAATGTCATATTTTTTCGGGCATATATACAATTTAAAATTTCGTCAATAAATTATTAAATGTGTTATATGTATGCATATACTGAATGTATCAGTTGTAACACCGTAGAGATTAACTGTGTGCTAAAATTAACACTAAAATTATGTCTTTCTTTAGAGGAGAGACATCATATTTACACTTTTACAAACAAAGAACACTGAATTAACACAAGAACTTACGCACGAATTTTTTACCTACATATAAACTACGAAACGTTTCCGAGTGGTTTGTGTTGCTGACGCTACATTCGTTGGCTTTGCGCGGCGCTACAATTAGAGCCCACTTTATGCCTCGTGTTTTAATTGTTACTCCACTACTGTGCTGTGGAACAGCTCAACTTAAAGGTCGCGGATTCAAATTAATGAATAATAATTATAACCGATTGTGAGCTGCGGAAAATTTGAGATAGTTAAATTACATTTATATAGCCACAGCTCTCATCATCATCGCTGAGTCATTAACTGCCGCGGTTAACTAAAATAATAAGTGTTGTACTGTTACTCCTTATATTTATTATTATGAAATGATATCCTTCTTGACGTATATTAGATTTATATTTGAATTCATTGCCGAGTGTCAATGAAAATTACAACGAAACATATTAAATGTTTTAAAGATAAACCATAAATTTTTGTGCAATAGCTGCTACAAACATCCTTACATTTCCGAACAATAGTTACTGCATAGAATAATAACACTTTCGGGTGATATTCTATTCATTGGCATTATACACGCGGCACATTTGCCTTCATAACAATGAATTTTGTTTTCATGACAAGCGAATTTTATAATAACTGTTTAAGCACTACTAATAAATACATTAAAAACAAATCTCAAAAATCAGCAAGTATCTCTTCAGCGATTATTAGTGAGAACTTTAACACGAAACGCTACAAAAGAATCTTCAAACACTTCGATCAACGTCTTTGATCACTAGCTAGCGTTATCTAAAAAACAGTCAATTTAGATGACAACCAGACATAACACCGATAATAATATTAACTCCTTTCAAACGGGTACCCACGTATTTTTGTAAACCGCGTCCAATATCTCACGTCAAATGCGATCGTCGTGTCGTTAAAATTCCGACAAAAAGAGATCAAACTACAGAACATGCCTCCATTAATCTCGCGTGAAACTCCACTCACAACATAATTGACTAATCCCTTCGACGAAAGATTAAGTAGTCTGTGTATCTTCTGAATTTTGAATCCTGATACCTTAATACGAATTCTCTAAAGCTATAAAGTGTAACAAAAATTTTGTGTTTCAAGACATTTTACGAGTTAAGATGGAATTTTAAAATTATCTTATGTCAATAAGCAAACTGACTGCCCGATGCTAAGTGATCACCGCCGTTAACGGCCAACCAAAACACTAACGGCATCACCGACATAATGTTGAAAAGGAAACGACTGATTAAAGTTCATGTTATCGGTTCTCCGAGACAAAAACTGAAACCCTTCACAAACATTATGGCTGACCCTAGACGGAAGGTTACCACAGTCACGATTACATGGCGGAAATGAATACTCTAGCCGTATTGGGGCAGCTTAGAATACTCCTTCCAACCCCATGCTAACAGAACAGGGTGTCGTAAGAGGCGACAGAAGCCAGCCTGCTCGGTGGTAGGGCTTAGCGTAAGGATTATATTATCAGTATTATTATTAAGTCATTGATATTTATAGTGGTATTCTTATCTTTCCGTGAAGCTTGCCTGGCTAGCTACCACCCTCCTGCTTGAGTCAGCCACCAAACGACTCGTCGTGTTCCGGCTGGGGGCTTGAGAACATTCTTTCTTACCTTCTTCTCATTTCCTGGCCTACAACGCATCAGTGATACCTTTTATCTTGCTGATGTCCATTGGCGACGGTGACCACTTACTATCAGGTGGCTCGTCTGTTCGTTTGCTATTAACATAAAAAATCATCGGGATCAAGCTGGATGGTAAGGAGCCGGTAAACAAAAGGAAAGCCTTTGGAAATTCTAGCTCATGAATAGACAATGAAATCGGTGTGTTAAAATATTATTTTGCTTTAACGTTATCTTGTTTGTGTACTTTTACAGTATCCTACACTTATCCTTAAAAGATTCGTATACAAAACAATTTCACACACACTTCTAAAGCTTAATTCAAATTAACCTAGCTGTCATTATTCGATTAAGGGCAAATAAAATATTATTACTTCGAAGAAACAGTTTGAAAAGTACTTCTTAAAAGGACTTTAATTACTTCCAATGAAAAGCTAACCGTTCATTGATTAGCTTCATTAACCGTTTTGTAAATCGCTTCACAACACCTAATAACGTGAAGCATGGCCGTTGAAAACTGTGCTGAGTTAGTGTATAAGCTTTCATAAATAAATACAAGAACAGATTGAAACTACGTGGAAATTAAATATTAGATCGAGCACCGTGTTCTTCTCAAACAAAATAACACGCAACTCGGCGATCGCCTCGACGACAGCGGAATGAACGCAAGGGTGCGGTTATAGAGATGCTGAGTTGTGGCATCCATTACACATGTGATGCTGTAGTGACAGCTTACGACATCAAAACTGGATATTATAAAGATGTTTTTATATTTTTGTCGATTCCTCGATGTGCGAGTGTGTGACAGACTGCATTACTAACAAATTTTGCTAGGACCGCTACAGAACGCGTTAGGTAAATGAAAAATAGTACATGACTATTTAAAATAGTCACGGTTCTGGACATCATCGTTCTGAATTACAACTGCTTGTAACTTGTGCTTGCTATGTTGATAGTGCCAACCTCGCTTTAAAAATCTTTATTATACGAAATAAAAAAGTTAAAACGTTGTTTGTTTAATATACATAGTTCTTTTATCACGTTTTTAAATAACGCGAATAACAAATAAATTAGTGAAATCAAAAGCCACGAGAAGCTACTATGAAAAATGTTAAAACATTACATACTCCAGTGACTCCAACGTCACCGCTTCCCTAGAAAGGCATTATAAAAATATGCGTGGATTCAGAGCAGAATATTTTTTTGCGCCTTTTGGTCTATATTAGTGTGTATTGTCTATTTGATCTATATTATGTTAGAGAAACTTATTGCTTATCTTCTTCTTGAATCTAGTAAGAATTCAGGAAAAATCTTCCTCCGAGAGGCAACACAGACACAAAGATTTTATACAACGCATACCACGACATTAAGAGTTTAAAAACTTACAAGTACTGTAATGTTAATGTTTTACAACTTTAAAAACCACCCTTTTTAGTCTGATATGAAATAGTGACGAAAAATTAATAAATCAGTGAACTACAGCTATACATTGTGTTTAGAGCCCACGTTAATCACTCGTCGACGACGGAAAACCAATTGTCATTTATATAAATAAAACGTGCTATCCCAAATCACGAATTACACGCGTCTGTCTACGTTACCTTGTTACGATGCATTCTTTTTGGAGTTGCCAATTAATCCAACGAGCACGTTGAGTAGATACATTTATAGTTCCGATTCTATGAAAAAATACCTCGCGTAGCTGGCGAACATCGACGAAATTTCAGTTAACATTTCAGGATGCCCCGTCCCTGAAATTCCCGTAAACTCATTTTTCAGCCGCGTTGTCGCGTCCGCGTGTTGTCGGAATTAAAAACAAAACGCGATTCCCCGAAATGGAGCTTACGTTCTATTGAAAGTATCTTTCATATCGTGCGGATTTGTCATTCTTTATATAGCACGACGGGGGATTTGATCTGTTCTGTTTAGTTCGCTAACTGAATTGATCACTTTAATAACCTCACGTCGTTTCGATATCTATATTTTAGTGGCGGTCTAAGCAGTAAGTGTGCTGGTTTGATCTAAGGTCTTCGGCACAGGGGCTAAGATTAGAATCCTGAATGCATCTATATTTATTCAAAGTAATGCACGTATTAGAAAAAAACATCATAAGGAAACCTACATGTTTAAGAGTTCTAAAAATATTCTATATGATAATGAATATTCACTTGGCTAGTCTATTAGAATATGACTGGTATTCCTGATGTTGTGAGAAGATACCGAAGACCAGTTCTGGGCCTGATGTCAATTTATTTTCTGAAACTTTGGATTGTAAGGACCTTCTATTCATCTTCTAGTCCAAATCAACCTCCCCAACTCCAACTAAACCAAACAAGCTAAAAATTTCGGTGAAGACATATAATGTTATAGCCCCAAAGGTTTAAAAATTAATTTACAGTGACAAAATAAAATTAACAGTTACCCAATTGCTACCGTGTTCGATAGTGCTATACTTTGTCGGTAACTCAGTGTCGATAGACGGAGGTGAGCTAGAAGAGCTTAAATCTGCTCATGTAGATTACGATAAAATATACACAACCCGACATTTGGCTCTGGCTCGCAATCGCATTGCAGTATTTATGTATGTCGAGAGAGCGGTCACAGAGTAGTCAAGTGTTCGGTTTACTTACGACATTTATGATCGTACGCAAAATAGCTACACACTATGTAGTACTACTGCTGTGTAGTAACTCAACCGGACTGTTAATGGCATACGTGGCAGAATTATCGGACAGTTTAAATATTAACATCTACATACTAGGTAGGTAGTTTGTTACAGTATCAAGCAGAAAGGTGTAGTTGACCAAAGATATTACAATTGAGGTATATACATACATGAATAATAGTACATAGTGTCCTACTTGTCTTGCAATATATGTTGACGAACTGCGTCCATCGGTACCAGTTACTTAGCACCTAGTACTGCATATAGCTAGTACAACTTTGTTTGCAACTTTCATATCGATAAAACACACCTGAGTATAAACAAATTGATATTTATAGTAGTACACATAAAGTTTATAGTTAGTAGTGAACATTTAAATTACTGATAATGGATATAATGAGCCGTAACGATTAATATAAGCAGGATATGTTGTTTATTGACTTAAAACGTAACACAAAGTAATGCAACTGTAAAAGTAAACCCGGTAATATTACGTCTTTACCGTTTCCTGATTGAAATAGCATCAAACTGCTTAACTAGTACTATTATAGCTAATGCTATAACTAAACGGGGACTAAACTGTAAAATAAAGTGAGAAAAGTGTAAAGAAAAATAAAGATAAAGAAATTTAGTGTTCAAAATTATTTTTTTATGACAAATAGAACGGCCGCTAATTTACAATGTACAAGCCGTACAATTCATGTGATACGTTTATGTTTACGTTTTTTTCAACTTATGAAGTTAACCTTTAAACGTCAGCTGTTATCACTAGATGGCTGTCGTTAAGCTACATCGGAAGCCTTCGGCCGACAGTAGGGTAGAACGTTAAAGATTTAGGCCTCCTTACTTACGTTACCTTCTCTGAAAACTGGCGGTAATAAGTTAAAACCGAAGGAAGATCGATCACGTTATCACTCAAGAGTAAGCTTGGTATTCTGAGTCAGGGTGACGACGCATGCCGGAAGCGGAGAGATCAGTGGAAGCCGGCGAGCGCGAGTGTAACACGAGCGCAGGAAATTCACAATTAACTCGCTGTTGCGCTGCTGTCCGGTGAACAGCCCGTTCGGTTTAACAGTACACTTGAACGAAATACTGGACTTTATCGGTATGAAATAAAAAAATGGTTTTTGACATTACTACTACTGAATAGGAAAATGTTGGGTGTTTTGCTCATACTTGTATCGTCGTGCACTGGCCTCTTGCCTGCCTGTGTTAACTTAACGCGTACTT
Organism: Megathymus violae; assembly: GCA_003671415.1. Lineage (NCBI taxonomy): Eukaryota > Metazoa > Arthropoda > Insecta > Lepidoptera > Hesperiidae > Megathymus > Megathymus violae. Next base: position 475,212 of record PDGT01000014.1, read on the forward strand.
ATATTATCGATTCTCTTTTCTTATCTTAAATAGGTTAGCTATTATAGAGTAATTATAGGATTCTTTAATAATATCGAAAGCCCACGCTAAAGATGTCGTATCATAGAAAATTACTAGGGTATAATGAATAGGAGGGGCGGCCGGTCTCCGAGGGCGTCTCATTAAATCGACTGTATTATTGATGCGCCATGAGTACCTGCAGCATGCAGACGAATTAGAAGCCTTCAGAAGCGTCCAGAAATGGTCGGTTGAATTTAGTTTTCTCCATTATACCTCTATTAAGAGTATAGGTATCAAGCGCTCATAGTCTATAGCGGATAAACGAACAGGCGGGCCACATGGTCACCGCCGCCCATCGGCAGCCGTGACCTCCCAAGCTTCTTAACTGACTCTCCGACATTGTAACTGAATTACATAAAAATCTTCATAACTGTTCCCGGAAGGAGGTCGGTAGCTAGTTTGCATGAGTACCTACAATAGTCGATCATGGTTGGTGATATTAGGAACTCTGTCGAGTACCGTAGTCAATCATACCGTTGTTAAACTATGATAGCCGCAATTAGGTCTTGTCAGAGGTTTTCGGATTTAATTCGAATATTCGGGCTGGCAATGTAACTAACCTCTTGACCAATCTGTAATCTACCAACTTTTTAAACGTAGCAGAGGTATAACCACTCTCGGCCTATATATATGTGAAGAAAATATATTTCTTTAATGTTTATTTTTCTAAATAAAAACTCTTTAGTACGTTGTATATACATAGGTTTCAGTAAAGTAGATGAGATTTTTTAAATTTATTCTTTTGTTTGTAATGACAATGTTAGATTTTGATTTGTAAAATATTTAGTAAAGAAAAATGTGGAATAATAAACTTTAAATGTCGTTTCTTTGTTAACAGGTAAGGGATGATATAATTATTTAGTTTTTGTGTTTTAGTTAAAGTTTTTTGTATAAATTTTAATAAACTAAATCTTTGTTAACATAGCATCACATGTTTATTCCACCTCAATAATTCGGCACTTTAAATCTTATATATATTCTGCCCTATTCTTCATTCTCCAAGATATTATCAAGCCAGTTGAACCGCACGCCCATGTAGATATATACTGTACTACGTACTTGTTGCGTCCTTCGCGAACATTTAACAGTTCATATTAAACAATTTTCTTCTGTATCGGGAAACAAACGGTGAACGGAGTTGTTTAATGTTCGCAAACATATCACGTGCTCGTCGAATTAGCATAAATGCAGCGCGGCCTACCGGATTGGAAGTAACCGGCGCCAGAGTTGCCCTATTGGCTACCGATGGTAGCACGAACCACCACTTCAATGGAAGCTTAAACAATTCAACTATTATATGTCAAAAAGAATAAATTATCTTTCATAAATTTTAGAAAATTATTTTTAGCGTTTATAACAACTTTTACTCTATAACAACACATGGCGCGACCCTATCTCTGAATCCCATTCAACATAATATGACAAGGACGCTTTGAAATAATGGTTATTAAATTAATGGTTATGCCACAACGGATTCCGCGCAGGTTAAACTTTGTAATTGTTATAAATGTAGATTTAAAAGACGCGTTGAGGAGCTTATTCTCCTCAATATAAATTATCTTTTTGAAACGGTAGTAGAATGAAAAAATAACGTTTATATGTGTAGTTACAAAATATGTAATTGATTAAATAATTTTAAATTGAATAGGTTGCGTATTACATATTTTGGAGGTGGACAGGATTGCTGGCGTCATGGTCAGATATCTTCGCGAACGAATAATTGGTCATTCGAGCAGAGTAACGTTCCTACAAGAATTCAGTGCCAACGATAATTATAAACCAAACTCGTAACAGTTCCTAGCCGAGGCACTAATATCCAGCATGGTTGAAACACAAGGGAGGCCTGCCGTAGCGCCTATTCCTTAGCGTTCCTCAATTCCTTCCACAGTGCCGTTGCTACCATCACTCGGATTACGTGCCACTTGCCACGTGCCATGAATCAACAGTTTCAATCGCTGTCTCCAACCGAAATCGTTCCAAACATAGCACAATCGGAAAACGGGCGGTCTCTAGACACGATCACTTACAAAGGGCCAAGTAAGACGATGTCACAAATAAATGTTTGTTTAATAACATCCAGCAATAGATCAATGTTTTTGCATGAATGTGTGAGGTTATTCGTTCGACACTATTTTCATATGTTGTATGAAGTCTACCCATTCACTGTTTGTCTTGATTGTCTGGTAGAAAGAGATGCAAGCAATGGAACGGCATGGTCTGTGGTGATAACGACACTGACAGTACACCTGATCACTTCAAACACAGCTAGTGAGCTCTAAGATGTTATGTGATTCGCGTCAGTGCGTCAAATGGTTCACGGCAATCGTGGCTCCACGGGCCTGTGTTAAGGCGAAGTACCCATCGTAGTTTGTAAATAACTCAAATTCCCATGAGAATTATTAAATCACACATTTTTTCGTTTTAGGTTTATACACATGCTTGATGTCTTGACCTATGCATAAACTGAAAATTGGCAGGCAACGTAGCGATGCCCACAGACCAGAGGGACCTCAAATGCAACCATGTGAACGGGGCTTACGAGGTAAAAGAAACAAAAGGAGATCAGACACGATGGGACGACGAAATGAAAAGACAGTCGGATTAAAATGGTGGTAACTGGCACAAGCCAAATCGACATTTTTGGTGGAAGCCTAAACCCAAACTGGGGTTCTTGCATAAAATAATAATAAACAGAAAACTAACAAATAATTTAAGTCAACTAACTAACCAACTGATACACTCAGCAGAAATAGGATATTACTGTAATAATGTAAGCAATATAAAAACTATTTCATTTAATGCTGGGCATTTTATACGATCACTCATATGTTCGTATATCCGTTTGACACAGTAAATTTTCTCAGAACCCTTTCATAAAAGTATTTTGATTTTGATATTTATGAGTGATACGACACATCTGCTGTCAAAAAAGTGGTTAGCACACAATAATATTTATTTTCTTTCATGTTGTTCTCATTTGATGCGATATACAAAAACATTTATAGGGAAAAAACAAAGAAACGTCAATTAAATTGACGCACTCAACTAAATATAAATACAAACTCGTTAGTTAAATTTGATCTATAAGTTTTAAATATCAGAATGAGAATTGCGTATATTTGAGGCAATGGTTTTACTGAACTGATAGTACTTTGATTCTAAATCTCTGTGTGGTTTGCGTTACAACAAAATCAATCAAACCGCCGTTTGTGGATTGATGCAATAACTTATTATTGCCATTGACATACTTGATAATCACTTCTCCGTATTTATTCGAGCATTTGTACGACAACAATCTTGCATACTATTTGGTATTGTTGTTACTTCAGATGATCAAATCTTAACCAGCTCTGTTTCAGATACTTATTTATATAATTACAACCTTTCACCGTGTTCATAAAAAAACCTTTAACATAACTCTTTTCTGAAGTTGCTTTATGGCATTAATTACTGGTAAAGACTTATTAAATTACTAACTCATGATGAAAGTAATATTTTATTTTCTAAAAAGATAATTTATTAGGGTGAATTATCTTAAGAACAAGTTAAGCCGCGCCTAACAATAACCTTCTTTCCGTTGTTATTGTTTCGTTATAATTATTTCAAAGATAACTTCACCTTAACAACAGTTTCCGAACACGCCGTACTATTGCGGAGTACGTCATATAACGCCTTTGACTCTCTCTTTGATCGGTCACCCAAACTGAAATGGCCCTTAAACACACCATTTACGGTTTAGTTTCCGGTGATGAGCATACCGCTTCATTTGCGTCAATTCAAATTCACTGGTTATGGTCAACAAACCATATTGGAACTTACACCACAGAATCAAAGTATACTTTACGTTGTCTATAGTTCGTTACAGATTAGTTTTTAGTATAAATCTTCGTAGAAATTGTAATCGTATTGTTGAGTGCATAAAGTTTATTTTGACTTGTTGCATGATTGACGGCTTACCGGGTGTATTTGACACAAGGTATAATTGGCGCGAAATGGACTATTCCATACAGGCTGATCTATGTTTTCTGGGAAGGGTTGTCACTTCCAAATATAAATATTCACTATTAATGCGATATCTCGTAATGTCATCATTATGATTCATTTTTTATTTATTGCTTACTAGCTGTACCCTGCGAGCATTGCTACGCCACCAACTAAAATAAGTTTGAAGGAAAGACATTACACAAATATTCAATTGATTTTGAGTTCACGGCAATATATGAAATTCATTGGAACAACTGTGGCGCCATCTGTCAAAAATTGATCGTACCAACTCAGAAACCTTCGTGGCCTCATAGACAACAACTTTGCTAAAGATCATCACATGATCAAATGCATAGTTTACGATTCTATAAAGGACATATATACAAAGTTCATTTTTATATATATTTATTATTATTATTATTGCTTATCAAATCGAAATGAGTATTGCAGATCTAAGATATGCAATAGCATTCCACATTATTATTCAAAGAGTCACAGTAAGGCAAAGGTTTCGCCAACTTCCGACCCACAAGTGACAAGGGTTATATTTAAGGTAGAAGGGTAAATAAGTGGACTCTAGAGACTCGAATGTCCCAAACCTGACAAGCTAAGACATAACGAAGTAACAGCGACGGCAGTATCTAAATAGACTGTCTAACATGCCTCACTAAACACGGAAATAAGAAGACATACATGCAATTTCTGTCTACACTCAGCTGCTTAGTGACGTGGGTTAATTTTATCATCTATTTACGATCAATTTGTCAGTATATGAATGCTTAAACCATTAACTATATGAACGTACATATATAAATAATGTGTCCAGTGTCAACCCTAGCCATTAAACAGGGTGCTTTGAAATCGCTGCAAATAGAGCAGAGACAATTTATACTTCCCCGTTTCAGACTATCAGACCGTCAGGCCATCAGGTCGGCGACGCGAACGGCAAAAAGTTTATTTCTTTATTTGAACGATCTATTTTCGTATGGCGGCGAGTTTCATACTTTTTGTTGTATACTCAATAATTGATAAAACTACTCATGTACAAAACTTTGGACATGTTTGTGTAATAAAAAAAAAATACTATAGAAGCGTTTTCTGGGAACTATAACAATATAAATACCACAATAGGTTCTCTCGCCCATATTTCCTCACCGGCTACATTTATTTGCTGTTATTTATTTTGTCTGTTAGTTTTAGCTGCCACTAACTTAAAAATAAAATAGCTTTATGCAAATATTTGAGTGTACTGGTTTTGATTGGTCGCCTCTGGTATTTTTGGAGTAACTGTAAAAATTTTGATTTACAATCATTTATATATGTAATTTTGCTTTATTATTTACTAATAATAATCAATAAATCAACATTCACACACACACCCGCACTAGGATTCTCTGTGTTACGAGTCACATGGACACAGACAAAATAAACATCACAAACACTCGCGATCTGAGAACAATCAATTGTGTCACATAAATGTCTGTCCCGGCCGTGCATCGAACCCGGTACCCTCGCTCGACATGTATGCCGACAGGCGGACCATACCAACTGAAATATGATATCGTTGACTAAAATAATAAAGGTGCTTGTTACAGTGATGGATAACCCACCAATTCCCACATTAAATTTACTTATATTCTCAAAATTAAAACCTGTACTCCGGAATGATTCCACCTTGATATGTTTGTTACAAACCGCAGGCCATTTGAATTAGGGTGAAGACTGGATAATTTATTAACTAGGTGAATAGTTACACCTCTTAATGTATTATTTATCTAATAGTTATTATCCAGTTTTATATATATAATATATCATATCTCTTCTACGCATTTGAATACATACGATGATAAGCGGCAGTTACTTATTCCACGGGTTCTGGAACACCCACAGCAACCCATCATCATCTATAACCAATATCATGCAGAACGAATTTTTACTAATAATAGAATTACTTTTTTTAATATTAATGTAGGTAGGTCTTACAATCGACGCAAACACCAAAACATATTTATCTAAACGGTATCACTCGGAAACCTGTGAACAGATTAAGGTGATATTTGACATTTTTATTACTTATGAGAATACGAGCCAGGATCCAGGATACTTTTTTCCGGGAAAGGGTCAATTCTCGTGGGATAACAGATAAAATATAGCATGAAAATTCTGTTAAGAGATTACTAAACAATGATTTATTGCTAGGAACTTTTCTGTAGATTGCAATATATTAAAATGGTATTTCTTTAAAGAACTCTGAAAATGGACACGTAAACGAATAAAGTGGGGTGATGAACGCGTGACGTCGACGACACGAGACGGAAAATAATAGCAATGTTTAAAGCGGGGAACATTTGCTAGGCGTAAACAGAGTCAATCGCGAGCGCTCGGCTCCCGCTGAACACGGGTATTAACCAGTGAGATGGCATGTCTCACTGGTCACTGAAATACAACCCGTTGTGGCCACTAAAAAAATATCACATCTTACCATATTTTGTCATTTTATGCCGGCGTGTGATCTGCACAAAATAATATAGCAGTTTATAAATTAAGAAAAACCTGGTTTTTTTATAACATTGTTAATAATTTTATGGTCTACACAATGTTTTAAGTATCTCAATCTTTTAGGAACCATAAAACGATTATGTGTTTAATTACCGTGGACACTCGCGAAGGTAACTGGCAACAAATATCTCACTTAATTAATATGTCTGATACCTTGTAGAAACTTCAATACGTTGTAGTCATTAATTAATTCATCAAAAATTATATATTAAATTAACATAACTAAATATCAAGATACTATCGAACAATAATTCACAGGATTAAGTGAGGAACTACCCTAACGATAGGGTTGTTTATAGAAAGAGAGGAACAAAGCACAATGATGTAATAAGACGGAGTCTCGACTGTGATACCATCCGACGCGTCCCGTACGAGTACATGCTTGTAGAAAGGTCGTATTAATCAGTCCGCTGTTCGCATGCAGTGAAGTGAAAGCAGTTTATTCGCAGTATCGGTATCCAGCGATCTACACTTGTCCAGAAACCACAGATCAGTGGCAGAAAGAAAACTCTACCCTTGTCGCATGCTGTACTGTGTCGTTAATGAGAGGCGATGCAAAAGATAGGTACTATTAAAGATAATATACTATAGATAGATAATGCTATTTGATTGCTGATACCGTTCTACGATTTCAATGTGGAGAGTTAACCTCGTGAGACTTACAGATATACAAGAAACTAAATATGTACGAAACATTTATACTAGGGCAATTATAACCATTAGCAATAAAGGACTATTTCTTTATCTCATACATTTGAATTAATTTTCAACATGTTTGAGACAAACTGTAATTCTAAGATTGAATATACTATATGATTGTGTACGAATATATATGTATGATTATGATGTAATGCTAGTAAAGTTAACAATGGTAATGTTGAATAACAAAGAATTTCCAGAAGTATTTGATAATATTAGTTGAAAAAGTGCGAAAATACTTATATTTGTTTCGCCATTTATTCTGATACCATTCTCTAAACAGTAGCAAAAACAAATATTATAAACATGGTGTCTATGGACAATGACCAATTAATACCATGTTCGAACACGTTCACTTGTCACGTTTATTATTCACGTACATAATGTGTTCCCGCAACCGCGAACCGGTATAAGTCAGAATTATAGCTTGTGATTCACAAATTCCACTAACCGCTAAACAATTCACACTGAAACATGTACCGTAAAGCACAAGAAAACCCATTAGCACCGTTGCTTAGTAACATGCAACCCCAACTGTTGATCCCTCGAAGACCCTCTCTCATTAACTCCCTTCCTATTCTCCGTCCCTTTCACTCGTTCGCAGATGGAAAAAGATAACGAGCAGCGCTTAACTGGACCGTAATGAGCTTTGATTGCGATGAATTGCGTGTTTGTGTGAATAGATGACTGAGTGATGGTGAGGGTGGACTATGCTATTTTTATTTTATTGATCGGCAAGAATCTAATAGATCATTCTGCAGATCTACTTGTCGGCATATTTTAGATTAATTAAATAATACTTCGATGAAAGAAAACAGGGAAAAATCCTCAGGTATCATGAACCACAGAATGTGTGGAGTCTACAACACATTTTTTACTGAGAAGAAATCCGAACTCTGCAGTGAAACGATTATAAATTGTATAACAGTGGTGTTATGTAATGTAACAATTGCTTTACTAGTTATTTAAAATCAAATTTATTTAGCACCAAAACAAGTGTTATTAAATAATTATAAATATTGAAGTGACCCTTAAATTTAACATACTTAGGACTGTTAATTAACATTAAAAGTAGCGATGGTATATCCGTAACATTAGCCAATATACACTTTATTACCTCACTGATTATTCCAGAGTAAATATTTCTACAATACCAATCTCAAAATCCGCTAACAAACATTCCTTTCAACGCATTAGTTTAACGATAATCACTTACGTGCATACATGTACGCGAGAACGACTCCAGTGAATACTAAAGGCCACTCGAGGACATTACTGTTTTATTACTAGGAAACTAAGAAATAAATAAAACGTTCGCCCCCTGATCGCTGCGCCGTTATAGCCTACGACAGTCCTGGATAAAGTGGTCCTTGCTAATAGGGTTGTCCATATTTACACGTCAGTATATTTATTTAAAAAAATATTTCAAATTTCCCTTTAACACTGGTTAGTGAGAGAACAAATAAATTATTATATTAATAAAAATACTTTTTTCTAAATCGAACAGACGCAATTACAATCAAACAGACTTAACAATTAAGTTGTGATCTACTTCATATACTAATAATAAGAATATGGAGCAATAGAGAGAACCAGCAACAATAAAGTTCTATTGAATTCTGCAAGATGAGTCTGATAATTGAGTGAGCCCTATGCAGCAGACGGATACTAAATCGGTTGGAGGATCATACGAAAAAATACCAAGAGCCAGCCCTAATAGAGACAAACCTATTAAAACAGCCCGAACATTCAGAATAACTCAGATCGTAAACAATCGCTCCTCAAAGCCGACAGTTTTATTCCAACACTTTATGGCATCACCCGCCGCTTATTAAAGGACCAATTTAACCCATTATACTGTTCATAAAAGCGTACATCATCCTGTTTTGTTTGTATCTCGCTCTATTGGCCCAAACAAAATATTTCTCGTCTCTCTCCCGCCCGAAAGGGAATACAACGAATATGGTTTACGAGATTCCAAAGAGAAGGGAGTTGTATTTTCGAAATTGTATGCGATCGACAGAATAAGAAATGCACTGAACACGACTCTTCGATATCGATAGTATAGTCTATGCATAGTTGAAATCTTTTCATTTTAAACATACCTACTTAATTTTCCGGACTACATCTTTACGTGCCGTGCATATTGTTGGATCACAAATACCATCAATTGTTAAAAAAAATCCTAAAGGCATGAACTGCTTTAATTAAATTTGTCACAGACCAACCTTAACTGGATTTGTTTTTATTAATACAAAAATGACACAATCCACTTGATATGGAATCTTGATCCACTGTAGATAATTTGATATAACTAAAGCGGTTTAGAATCGGACCTGAGGTCGAATATTGCAAATTGATACCATACAGGACAGAGAGAATATATCTCAATTTTAAGTTTAACGCTTAATTAACTGTTCGACGATACAGCTGACTTGAAACTATTGAAAATTATCTGGATATTACATTTTATTATCGTTCGATTTCCCGCTTGTTTGAAGACAAACATAGTGAGGAAACCAACCTGGGGAAAAGTTCTCATTTCTTTTGAGTTGAGTTTTACTGTTCTCAAAGGTGTAAGACATTGGAAATACACACTGTAAGAGAAGAACTCAGGCTGCCAGTGGGACAGTCGTGGGGGTGTGGTGAATAATGATTTATACGTTGATATTATGTGTGTTAGTGGTTGAGTAACTTCTGAACATGTCATATGCATGCAATGAATGAAATAGTATTTATTCGAAGTTAGTTTTTACAAACACTTTTCGAACGTCAAACTACGCCATCGCTTCAACAAATCCCTACCGTAAGTGGTCCCGGAAGAAGAAGCGGCAAGAAACTCCCGAGGAGTTTTTTCTTTCCTACTCACAGTTATAGAACGCACTTATAATCTTCAAGTTTGTAATAACCTTTCCGATATTTTCGTTTCACCGAAACGGTAGTTGATCCAGATAGTGCATTGTTATAAGCCAAAATTATCCACATTTTTATATATAAATTACAAAATAAGGTCTACAGGCCAGCCAGTAATAGCTTAAAAGGTAAAGACCGTGGTTTAACGAATAAAACCAGTTGAGAGGGATAATAAATTTTGATTACCGTAGTTTTCTTAACTGTCCAAACAACTTAACTTTTATTTCATTATGCATTCAGTTACATTAACTCTAATGAGATTAGATGAACGAAAGTAGACGAATCTCAGCCTTGCTTTAATGTGAAGTAACTGTCGCGTAATTTATCACTTACAAACAGAACTATAAACTCAATTCAACTAACAAAAATAAAGGACGCGAATGTAAATGCATTTAATTCGGAGCAAACATCTATAGTAATTAATTAATACATTTAACAAATTCATCCGATCGCTTTATAGTTGAGTCATTGGAAGTTCGGTTGAATGTTTACAATACACCGCGCGAGTGCCCTTTCATATCTTCAACGTTCAATTAATGCTGCGTTTGAAGCATACGTTTAAAACGAAACCATTAAATTAGCAATTATAAGTGTAAACATCGACTGCCACTTCGCTCTTCCCAACACTAGCGCCTAAATAAGTGCTCAAACGACGCGTCGCAACCGCGGCGTCCACACAACAACACGGCCGACTCTGAACCTTATCCTAAAGCGTTAAGGTACACAATGATACAGATCGATGGTAAATTTAACTTAGCAGGCGTAAGTGGCCGATGAGTGCTCGAGGTGATTTTATTCGATTGTTTATTTGTGTGATTTGTTCCCCCGCGTCCTCCAAACCTCCCCCTCCCCTGCCGCCGCCGCGCCGTGGAGCGAGCAGGAAATTAAGAGTTTAAAAGCAATTGAACCATACAATTTAAAGAACATTTGTCTCGTACGTGATACGTGCGGATCAGATAAATTTTTGTTCATATCACCTTCCTGTTTCCAGTAAATGACGGATCGAATAGCAACCGAATACCACGCTTAATTAGAACATTCATACAAATCTCATATAGTACTGACTAAGATTTCAATTGCTAATAAATACCAAGGCCCTTGTTGTAAAAAAAAGAGAATAAATAGAAAACATACAGCAGTAGTATTGAGTCAATTTTATATTAATTAACGAGTAAAAATAATTTAATGAAATAATTTTATTCAATGTAAATCGTGGTCTAATTTTTAAAATCACGAGCAGCCACTCTCCATTATGATCGACCGATAGCCTAGAACCTTTAATTTAGAGGAAACCCTAATAATCTTTTTGATCTGGTGATTGAAATAATAACTCAGACTATCATATAATCTCTCTCACTATACCATCGCGTAGTTCAACAAGCTCGCATACTGTCAAGTAAACTGTAATGATAACAAATACAACATCTGATAAGGAATGCAACGATGACTTATACTTAGAGAACAGCCCGCTGCCCTGAGCATATTAATAAGTATCAAAGCTTGGGCCTCACTCGCATCTCTACACCCATTCCAATAAATCTCTGCAAGCTATGCTTTCATTCCCCACAAATCTCTCCCAATACCAAATATCCTTTATGTTGTTTATAAAATAATGTATAAATCCCTTTAATAATTAAGCCAACGAGTAGGCAATTAAAAACGTCACCATTATTTATTTTTCCCAATAAAAAAGCTTGATAAAACATAGGCGGTATTTAAACGACTCATTTCTTAATCTATCACACATCAAGCAGTTTAGTGGCTGTAGGGATGTACGGAACATCAGTAATACTTATCGATAAAAGCAATCCATATTTTATGGAACGAGGTAAATTATGTGATATCAAAAAACAGAAAAGATTCGAGTATAATTTAATTTAAAATATATGATTCCTTAATAGGTAATTAAAGATATTTCAAAATCCAAAACTTAAGAAGTAGAAAATTTTTATTCTTACTTACTCCATTTAATTGGCTAAGGGATCAATTTTCCTAGTTTTCCAATACATATATCCATTTCTTACGACGTAAAGTATTCAAAATATGGCAAATAAGTTACAAATATACTCAGAATCATCTAAATTTGTTCAATAGTTTATTAATGTGCTGTTTCGGTATCGATATAGTTTTATTATTAGTACACATACTTATGACCTTAACTCCATTTGGAATAAGCGGGTTCATAAAATATTAAGAAATTATTCAAAACATCAGACAAATATCACAATAAATACATAAAACTAACATAACAGAAACATCAAATAACATCGCATACGCGACATCGACGAAACCCGATCACATCCCTGTTTTCCAAAAGGACCACGTCTTAATACCGTCTAGAAGAACACGCTACAATAATGGGGTATAAATCAAACGCAGTATTTATGTAGTCGGCGGACGGCTTCCTAAAATTAAACCGACCGTTTTTTGCCCACCCGGAGGTTTTTCTGGCCCGACGACGTCGACGGTCCCGGCCGGATGATCATTTAAATTAATTATGTTTGGTTAATAGGCCGGGCGCGGCCCCTTTCGGTTCTTTGCGTTTCGTATCTCACCAATTTTTATTTTGTGTCTGCACAAAATACAAGAGATTTGCGTATAGGTGACAGATTGAGACTGTTTTCTTTCTGTCTGTCTGTGTTGCTGTTTGTCCGTGCAATTTACTACAGGCGCCCCATATTAGGAGCTTCGGTTCAAATTTCACAATTTTGAAATACTGAAATAAAATGTGTTGTTATAATTCAAATTACAATAATTACATACAGTCCATGAATTTAGGGAATCCTTTGAGCTGTCTCAGACCCTGTGATATGACGAAAACGCAAAAGGAACCTTCAGTTGATAATAAATTTTAAAACGGTTATGTTGTATAAGTAATAAGATCCAATTTATTTTTGTTAATTTTGATATCGGTTTTCAAATTACAGACAAACACTTGAATTCCATATATTACTATATTATATATAGAAAAAAATCATAATGTTGCGATTAAGAATTTAACATTTCTCAATACAAAAATAACCAAGGATATAAATTCGAAACTAACCCGAGTTATTATTTTACTTATACATAGAACTCTTGGAAAAAAAAGCCTTGCCCACGGCGGCGGGGCGCGGCGGGGCGCCATGTACATACTACCTCTAATGAGGCGGCGTGTGTGATCTCAGCCGGCCGTCCATCAGATGTGGACCTTCCCCATCCGCGCCTGATAGACTACCAACAAAGAACTAACATTTACAGCAACAATTAAACAAATCGATTTATTTGCATTAATAATATAATAAACTATGGCAGTCGATCAATTTAACATAAGTTAGCGAATGGAACGTTGCCTACATAATAAATTTAAATGACAAATTAATATTTAATAATAAGTCAATGTTACTATTTTTATTAAGGTGAATCGGGTTTAATAATTACAGTATTAGTTTAAGCTTCAATTCCATATATTTAGTAAGAGTCTAAGAGAGAGAGAGTCTTAGCCCAGCTTTAAACTTTGACCTTAGAAAATATTACACCGATGTAACTTTAAGGTGATGACGTCGTTAATACTCGCCTTTTGGGTTACGTATAAATTTTGACTTGGGTTAACGTCCAAAAAGTTCGGTCGACCGCATTGAAGTAGTGTGGTGAAGGAGAAGCTTCCTGCCTCCGCAGATCAAAAGGACACACACGGATCTTTGCGCAGCAGTGGACCGCAAACGTGGTAAATTTTTAACTAGCTTACGAAATAACTCCGAGCTCATCATGCGTATATTCTTTTAACAAAACAATCAACAAACTCACGAAAACATTTATCCAATTTTCAAATTCGTATTCCAAACTCTTGCACAACAGACCCTCGTTTCATAAAAGAATGTGTTATTATCCCATACTTAACATTGCAATCCTCTCAAAATCAAACTTATTTCAAACGACAGAAGTATCAAAATCGTATGCACGTAGTTTGCCAAGCCACGCTATCTACGTGTTAAGTTTTTCCGCGATAGGCAATTTTCTGAAACTTGCCAGCCCTGAAAATTACGCATCCATTTCAATACTCGCAACCGTCACAGTGCAATCTAAACTTTATTGCGCCGTTAAAAGGTTTATATCGCAATATCATTGTTACGGTAATGGGCATTATTAAATCGTTCAAAAGCGCGTATCTATTTGTTCGCCGGATTATGAATGCGAATTAACTGTGAAGCGTACTGCTACAAGCTATTCTAGCATTTATCGCTTTTGAGTAAAGTTTAAAATTGTTTGTATATACTTTGAATGTTATTGCCCGATTTTATATAGTCCTCGTTCGACCGCGAACGAAAGAAGAGAATCGAATAGCGCCGAAATAAGTAATTATTTTTTGACGTGGAAATAAGTGCAACGGGTGAAAGAATTTGTGTATGAAAGACAAGAATGATTAAAAACTTTAAGGTCAGTTATAAACAAAAATACAATCGTGTTAGAAATAAAGAAAGGAGGGATTGTTAACTTTATTACCTTACACGAAACATAAAGAACATAACACGAAAAAATTATATGAACTCTATTTATATAAGTTACTAATAATTACCGCAAACAATAAACTTGTTCGATGTTTATACACAATAATTATCAAGCTAAGGAGCTCAACAGAGTACAGTAGTGAGAGGCAGGTGGGCTGCATACACATTTAGTAATTTAAAACCCACGAAACATAAGCGGTAAAAATAAATATTATATTCTATGCTTTGATATTTGAGTAACAAAGACGGAATTAACATAAAGTCTACCACAGTTGCGTTATCCTAAAGATCACGTATAGCAAAAACAACATTTACAGGTACAGGAGATACAGTGAGGAATCTAACCTTTAACATCAACATCTGTGTGCTGTTAGTGAAGATTTATAAAGATATTTTCAGATTTTATATTCTATTACACTTGCAACGACAAATTATGACGTATTACGACGTAATACAACTTATACGGACACATTGTTTGCTTCACGAATAAGTTAAGAGGGTATTGGCGATGTCGTAAATATTGTTACAAGCCGGAATCTTTCCCGAAAGGGTAGGGTGTTTTCGAATTATTTAAATATACAATAAAATTTGCACGTTAAATTATTTGCCTGTAAATGCATTCGAGACCAGTTTATTTATGAATTTATAAATGGTATAGACTATCTTTACATTTTCATAGTTTTTTAAAACATTAGCTACGTTAACACTTTAGAGATAAATGATCTATAAAGTTTCCAGATTGTCACAATCAAAGTTGCAATGTCAAAAATAATATTGCATAACAATCTTAATTTCAAATCATATGTAATCAATCTTGTGTTGCAATGATATATTTTGTTTTAATTCGTTAGGATATAACAAACACAAACTTGATCGGCGACGATTTCACATATCGCGGAGCGCGGTCGGTGAAGCCCTCCCCTCACGGTCGGTACATCTACGATAATTTCACCTTATGACAATGTTTGCTGTGCTCGTAGCTACAATACAGGGTTGAGGGTGCTCAGTTAATTAATTTTCGGTGAATATGAAGCATAGTTAGTGTCGCCTGTTACAGATGGCACGCGCACAGGGTGTTCACATAAATAGCAACGGTGTTATGATTTAATCATCAAATGAATTATAGTTAAACAGGAATCCATTCCACGGGCACAAGTGTCCCCACAATTAAGGAATCCTGTAATATTGTACATCCCCCCGCTCCTCTGTAATAAGGTTAATATAATCGTAATCTTTGCACATTTTGTTAAATTTAATGCACCTTCAATTCATTAGAATTTTTGAACTGTACCTACCATCGACCTAACTTCTTGTTTCAAAGTAAGTAAAACAAGCAAGTAATATATTAGCGTATATGTGACGATACACCACCCCGACATTATTTATCAAAAATGTTCTATCAAAAAGTCAATATCAAACGTTAGTCCTATTTGAACACATTCATATAATTATGTACATATATTCTCCTTCCGACAACTAAGATGGAATGCTTCATACGAGTGAAGTCACCAAGCCAGTCGAGTCGGCCCAGACTTTACAGAAAATATTTATATGTCACATAAATATCTACCTCGGACGGGAACGGAATCCGGATCACTTAATTCTGGAAACACGGTTACTGTTCGAGCGCGAACCGGTTGCCGACTACCCGCCGGATTGCGGGAGCGCGGGACGAGGCGCGTGGTGTACTACTGAGGACTTCGCTTCTGACCGCCGACGACGCTGCGCGCGCGCATCTTTCGTACGGAGTTACTTGTACCGATTTCCTTTTTTATTATAGTTTTTTAGTATAGGACACCAACAGTTACCGAGTGCGCTAAGTAAATAAACCAGTGAAATTGAAAATCTGTGAAGATCTGGAATTTATAGCGTTATAATAACAGTAATAGGAGCAATAGGTTAATAGATAGAGTCCATTATTTAGAGCGTGCGCGGGCGCTTCTGGCCGCGCGCCGCCGCCGCGGGGGACGACAAAAACAACGCTCCACAAATGACATATGGTGCAAATTGTACAGATAAAGGGTGCTTTACAAACTATAGTACATTGTAAAGTCCACTACAACATTTATTTATGATTCTTAAATTTTTTTAGTGTTGATATCACAATATAACACGTCTGGAGTTGGAACTGTCTTGAGTGTTGTCACTTTTTACAATGTCATATTATATTAAAGGCTTTTATCTTCTATCTATTTTCTCTTAATAATAAATTCTATTAGCCACTTGAGCCACTAACGTAGTGAACTGTACCAACGTCACGTCCGTTTAAATTATTTTTATATATTTTAATAAATATAAGAATCACTTTTCCAGTTCAGGAATCTTCAATGTTAAGTATGACCATTTCTTTTTGCAGCAATTGGGTACTATCAAAAGAAATACGTAATTAAAAGCAACCTGTACACTTCAATGCTGACGAATAGTCATAACGAAAAGCGTACGTCCTTCGTGTGACACGCAGAACTGGACCTTATTGCAAAGCAGGAGAGTAGGAATTGGCCCGGCCGCTCTAATGCATTATAACGGTTGAAAATTCGATCTACAGAAGGTCCTAAGTGAAGTTTTATGTGTTAAGAAATGTCAGTTTTACAAAGCGATAAGAGTAATATTGGAATGATTAATCGTATGCGATATGTGGTTGAAAGAAGGCAAGCGTTCGTCAATTAGTGTCGCCCGGAGGCCCGTCATATAAAATGACTTCTACGTAAAGCCAATTCCACACGTTTACTTTGAAACGTGATACTGTATTAACGTTTACCACTTAGAAAAGAAAACAATTGATCGTATGCACATTTCATCGGGTACTGTTTCGTATTGTGATCTTTCTTTATTTGTTATTTAATTTGTAGCTACGGACGAAATAAAGTACTTTTGGTGTGGTTAATTTGCGATTATCAAACGATACCGTACTGGGAGATCCCACGGGACATTCGCATACGTAAAATTGCGAGTTCCACGCTTCGTGTTACTGATGTCCATGAGCGATGGTGACCATGTACCATGTCTATTTTTTTATCGACTAGTTACATAAGTGCGTAATTTATTTATTTATTTTTTTACTTATTCGGGATAACAACAGCTTATATATCTAATAGATAGGTCACTAAATTATTTACTCGATGAAGCCAATTACAGTTATCCACATTAATGTTTGCATTATTAAGTTTTAAATTTAAGAAAAAAGCAACTTAGTTACAAAGGTTTACACGATATATTCAAACCATTATAGCAAAACAATCTTCAGTGCTAGGTACCTGCCGGCAAGTTAGCGTACATAACGGAAAGTTAGCTTAATTTTTTTGTAAATAACATTTAAGAGCGGCATCAATTGGTATCTGACGATAATAACGTACTTCGATTTACATTATCGTTTAATATAACTAGACATTTGACTATGCGTTGCTGATGAAAATATAACAGTTGAATTAAAATATGTAGATATTTTTAGTTATCTTCCCAGAAGATGCATCGCACCAGGTTTGATGATAGTACACTTATTCGAAACCATTATTATAGACTTAAAAGTCGATTAAGTTATTGAAATAACTCAGTAACACAATTAGTTCAACTAACATATAATTAATGTTACCGAATAGTAATCAATCGATATTCAACGTTTAGAAAATCGCAAATTAGGTCTAAATACTTGCGTTTATGCGATAAAAAAGACGCAGTGTCGCATCAGAAAGCTGCTAATACACAAACAGCTTACGAGTTCAATTTCCGCGAAGCGTCGACTTGGGGACATTCGGCGAATTCATTCAATGGAGTAACGTCGGTGGGAAGTATCACGTACTACTAGTTGCCTAGTTCAGGAATCAAACGGAAATTGTACACAAACATGTAAACTAACAAAAATAGTTATAGATTCTTCGTTAGAGATTTTGTTATTGATAAATATTTATAAGGAGACTTTACTCCTTTGAAGACATCAATTAATATCAAATATAATGTGAATTTTCTGGCGAATAAAGCTGCTTCCAGTGATCCCGTATTGGATTGAGAATATTGTTGGACCCGACGACGATTACGGCCTAATAAAGGGTCAACACATCTGCGACCGATTCCGGATTGAAATGTGATCCTCCGTAGCCGAATGGCTTTAACAAAACCGGCATGAACAATTAACGGTTGATTGAATTGACAACCGGTGTAGGCGACGCGTAATTTTATGTTGTTTTTAAATGTAATATTTCTATAATTTTGTCGTCATTGTAATGTTTTCTTTTTATTGTATTAATAAATACTTGTGGCAATGTGCGGGAGATATAAATCTGGCTGATTAGAATCGGTGACGCCACTTTAAACGATATAAACAAAAACTAGTGTTCGTAAAGACGATCGCTCGGGTGGATGTGTGCCTTCTTGCGCTCCATACCGTTACACATTTTCGCTTCAAAAGTAGTTTTATTAACGAATCCACTACAACCGGTAAAAACCTTAAAATTAAAATTAATAAAAAAAATGCATTTTTAAAGCACGTAAGAAAAGAGAAATCAGAATAGGTACCAGTACGTACAAAGTCAGAGTACTTGAAAAAGATCTTAAAAAAGAGCATAGTTATGTATATACGGCTCCAGAAACCTCGCAAGTCACAACACCAGATTGTTTACAAAATAGTAGTATACGGTCAACTTTTTTTCATAGAAACCAAAACCCAATCCAATACTAGGAAATTAAAAAATAACAATGTCATCCTCACACGCCGCCGTCGCTCCCTGAACGCGCCTTCCGACGAGCACTTTTTGTAGGCGACTCGTTAACGACAGCTAGTGGGTATAATCGACTCTCAAATTGGGGAGCGTGGGGACACGTGGGGACACGTGGCGCTCGTCGTTACCGACGGTCCACGTTTTTTATTATCCGCGCCCGGTTCAACAGTTTCTACGACAACACGACGCTTAACTTCAATTGATGTCGACCTTCCTGTTTGTAAAATAAGTTTATTACTAGAATATTAGCCACTAAAATTGTTATTGTAGTCCTATTACACAAAAAACCCAGAGTCTATAGCAATTAGTTTATTACTGGTAACGCTAGTTAATTTATTCCTAGTTATTTTTGTTTATGTTAATGATTAATTACTTGTCTGTGGAATTGATGTAAGCCAGTACAAAAATTGTCCGTTATCTGTGGTCTATGAATGCCACAGCCTTTTTTCGATCTGTCAAAGAAAGGAAGCTGCGAGCGAAGGTCATAACCGACGAAAGTTTTCTGAAGTTTTACGCGCCCACCGGGTTTAACATTTTCGTTTAAAGTAAACAAAGAAGAAACTGAGCTCAGTGAAAATAGAATTAAGGGGAGTGATGGAACCATTTACTAGAAGATTCGGCAAGTACTGTTAAGCGATTCGTATTTTTAATCTGCAGCCAAGTCATCTTCCTATCTTAAAACCTTTATATAGTCCACAACCGGCCATACCAATCACATAAACTATTCATCGAGTTAATTCATATAATATGTCTCTATACTTACTAGTACGTACTACAACGTTTAACAAATTTATGTTTTAATTAGAATGTCATAAAGCATATTGAAAGATAATCATGTGATCTTCAATTAATGAAAACAAGTATATGTTATAATAATAAATATTTTTTTTAAAGTTAAATATAACTTGAGCAAGTAAAGTACGATAACACTCTGAAACATCCACATAAAATAGTACTTCATAACCACCACCGTGCTGCCGCGAGAACGTTAAGTAGTGTTTTCAGTTGTTCTGTATAATTATGTTGCAATCGTTAAGCTTTGACTTAGAACGGCATCAAATCATCTGACATTCGAATCGGCCCCCTCACCTGCCATGATTTCTCAGAATTGCGACGTGATTTTGCTTCAGTCATCAGACTTGTGTTAAAGCGATGTATACCGTTGCTATGGTAGCCGTATGATACACCTAATTTAATGTTTTGGCATGCACTGTCCACTAACTGTAGTGTAGTTATGCAGTGTTGATGACACATGTCACGTTTTTGTAAAATAAAATGTTATTTTAATTCAATTTACTCTGTAGGCAACTGTTTTATAAGGTATAATCCTAACGGGATGTTAGTTATCTGTAGCTAACTTGTTGTTTATCCACCTCACAGGTTCACACATGTTTCAGGCGAGAGGCGAGAGACGGCTGAGTCGCAACACCCCCGGGCACATAACTCGAGACCATTTGTCACTTGTTTCCTTCAAAACGTCCATTCCCTGTTCGTTCACGTCCCCGTCATTCATCTGGCGGCGCGCTCGCTCTCGCACTAATTACTTAATGGGTCATCACCTCGCGTTCCCGAAATCTCCGACCAAATTAAACGCTTAGCTGTTAGTGCTGTTACGCATACGCCTGTGTTGTTCGTCGCCGAAACGGATAAGTCATGAGCGGAAGCGAACTTTATTGTGTTTGAAACTGTTATTGTCTGCACACTATTGTCACACACAAAGAAAACAAAAAGACATAGAATACACTTTTCGTTGTCACGTACTTATAAAGTTCAGAACAGTGAAAATATTAGTTAAAATTACTTAATTTGGAATTGTCATATAAAAATACTTGATAACTGATGCAAAAACTTATAATATATATAACTTTACATATATATAACTATATATATTAAGGCTGTCTAATTCGAATTTGAAGATGATGTCAGATAATTTCATCATCTGTATACAATAACGCATATGTGGCGATACTTTCCCACAGAAATCATAGTTCAGTAACCCTTTACTTTTTTTAAACTATCGACTATTTGCATGGCTCTTATATCCCACTCAGATGCTGATTAGTGGAGTATTTAAGGTCAACTGGAATTCCAAAACTTTTAAACTCTAGGCTTGAAGACTAGTACCTAGTTACCTGGATCGCCTACATAACGTGCTTACACAATACATAATTTTGGAAATAATATTGTAATCACCTCATAACATATAGGCTGTAGCCTAGTTTTAGCTCTGGTGCTTTGTGTTACCGCCACAGGTTGTGAAATGTATCCTTAAACATTCAAACCAAGATAATTATACAATCACCGACGGGACGGTCCCCCGCGACGTGACGCGATCCGACACATATGGCGTCACTAATTAAAGCCGCGAAGCGGTGACCGTGCTGCCCTCTGTAACGTCGTGCTTCCACATCTAAATAGAAAATAGATTCCAAACGCCTACCGTATAAGCTATTTCGAATTAGTATAAGTGTTGACAATCAATTTTTACGGAACAATGTCAATTAAGAGAAGTGGGAAGTAGTGTAAATATAAGTGATGCACTTTTAAAGTGCTGGTTTCCGGCATAAATAATTGTAATTTGTTTTTTTAATCATTTTAAAAAGATTAACTAATAACTTATGAATGTCACTATTTTGTTTTATTTCTATTTTGATATCTACATATCTATTCTATAATTGCTATTAATTATGTAAAAAAATAGAATAGTAGTTTTTATATATCCCGCCAGTTCACTTATACGACTGTTCATAAAAATATTAGAGCTCAAATTATTTTATAGATATACCATATAAAACACCAATGTATTATCAGGACACTTACCACAAGCACATTATTTGCAACAAATTTAGTTGCATACAAAAAATTTACACATACATACATTTGAAGATAAATTTATTCTAAAATAGCGCCCACTTTTTTCTTTATTTCCGTTCCGTTCACTCCCCGCCGACAGCGCGGCCGCACCCTATCCCACTCATCATCGAATTCATTAGAACCGTCTCTGTCAAACATATTAATGACTTTATTTCTGAGGGACTATAAACACGGGTGCTGTCGAGCGACCTTGGGCTTCGTGTTCTGGAGAGTCAGCACGTTAATTAGTCCGCACCATATTTTAATTGACGTCGTTAAGCCTCCCTTGCGCGATAAACCCACGATAGTTTTAATAACGAGATTATTTAAACTTAATCTTAGGCTTAAATAAAGTTATTTACATGTTTTTGAAACTCGTTAAATATGTACGATAATGAGGAGAGTCGAGCACAAGGCAACGAGTCTTTGCCTTCTGTGTTAAGCGATAGTTTTAGAGTTAGCTCACCGCGATTACTCTTTATCTGAGATTAAGGCTTGTGTCGTTAATGGTTACGTATAGTGTTTGTTACTTTTTGTTGTTTGCACATGGAGTTTCTCGTACAATGTCTGTAGGTACATAAGTTGATATCACGTGGACAATGACAATCAATTTCCATCAGATTGCGCCGGATGCTGTTACCTAAAGTTATAACCGTAGCAGTAAAATTAATTATATATAAAAATGGAAGACTTTATCTGTTTAATAAAAATCTATTTTTAAAATTACATTTTACTACTTTTTCTGAGCAGATTTATTGTATTTAAAAAGGGTATTGTATCCAAAAATAGTCAGAATGTGTCCTTTATCTGGGCCAATAATTATTGTACGATCTTTAATCAAATTATGTTTGTAAAATCTCACCTGCGTCTCGGTAACGTTGAGCAGCTTGGCCATGTCCGCTCGTTCACCAGAAGACAGATATTTCTTCACCTCGAACAGCTTCTCCAGCTCGAAGATCTGCCGCCCGGTGAACGTGGTCCGCGCCTTCTTCCGTCGGCCCGCGCCCGGTTCCTCACCCTCCTCGCTCGTCATGGAGCCTTCACCGCCGAGGGGAGACCGCACGTCGTCAGTTGACTTCTTACGTTTGATCAGCTTCGATGGATCTACGAACCAATTAATGATAATTTATTGACAGACGTCGTATTTTCTGACTCGTGTTTTGTGTTCGATTTCAGTTTGGGCCGGGTCTCTAGGTCGTTGTGAAACTGAGTTTTTTTAATTGACCATTTTTATTTTATTTCTGTTTTAATTAAGAACAATATATTTACATGTAGCATTAGTTTTTACGTGCGTATATATGTGTGTAGTATATGGATATTCTTTAAAACAATCATCCGTTAGAGACGACAGTTGAGGAAATCGGAAGCGCTTAAGAAAATTGAGATAAGTTATCAGAAACAGATAAAAACATTATTGTTTTTTATGGCAACAACTGACCAGCTGGCAAAAGTAGAGTCAGGCCACAGAGCTACGCTCGTCGCATCTGTACAAGATCATCACCGACGCGTTGCACGCCAAAAAGGATAGAGATAATCCGTTCAAGTTTTGTATAATATTGCTAAAATTATTACTAGAAATAATTAAACAAATCACGGTGCAGGTTGGTAAAAGTTACCCACGTATAACGTATATCTACGTTATTGGACTTAGAGAGGTCCAAATTAACATTTCAATTGGCCCACATTAATTATGGGATACATATTTTAGAGCTTTTATCTATACAATGAAGTAGTATATGACCTGTAATTATCGCTACGCTGCGCTGCACCGGCGCTGCACCGGCGCGGGGCACAGATACAGCGAGCGTCCAACGTGTGGGCGGAAAGTTTGTGAACGGCTTCCTATCGTTAGGTAAATGTGGGCCATCTATTAACTGCACCGCAATTATCTCCGAGAAATGACACTTGTGTCAATTATCCACTTCCATTACTGAAACGTAAACCGATATATCTGGAAATTGTACTAAAATAGACCGCGCGGTGCGCGACAGTCGGCCATTAGCGGCGTATGGCATTAGGCTTAATTTATAATGTATTCATAATTTTGATTTAACTACTACTTCCAACCTGCCGAGACGAAACTGCTGCAGGAATAATGTGGTATATAAAGAAGTTTGTACGCGTAAACTAATAGAACAGCAGAATGTTGCTACGTCTGCAGATAATGTTTTTCCTGTGATTTTAAACTAATGTCATCGCGGAATTTATACATTTTATTATGTAGCGGGTACTCTGAGCGACTTTCCACGTTTAGTAACAGAGGCGATAGAGATCAAGAAACACCCGAGGAACATCAACAGGGAAGATGGTTTTCAGTTAGCACAAACGTGCAATCCAGTGGTTAGTTTATGTAAATGAAATGAAATGAAATAATATTTTATTCGAAGTTGGTTTTTACAAACACTTTTCGAACGTCAAACTACGCCATCGCTTCAACAAATCCCTACTGTGAGTGGTCTCGGAAGAAGAAGTGGCAATAAACTCCCGAGAAGTTTTTTTTTTCCTACTCACAGTTACAGAACGCACTTAAACTGGCTTAATATTAAACTCATGTCCAAGCAGTCTTATCCTAAAAGTAATCATCAAGTTTATAATAACCTTTCCGCACAAGAACGCCTTTGACGTGAGCTTTAAATTTACAATATGGCATTTCTGTCAATTTTAATGGAATTTTATTATAAATATTTACACCTCTACCCATGAAAGAGCCACCAGTTTTGCTTAGTCTGAAATTTGGAACAAGCCTTACTCTTAGTATTAATACTGTGAACATTACTCTTCCTAAGAAAACTATCAGAGTATTTTTTAACGTACATAATATTTTCTAAAATATATTGTGATGCTACAGTTAATATATCAATTTCTTTAAAGAGATCTCTAAGGGAATCCCTAGGCCTGAGGTTGTAAATGGCGCGTACTGCTCTTTTCTGTAATATAAAAATCGACTTAATATCTGCAGCTGAGCCCCACAACAACAGACCATAAGACATCACACTGTGAAAGTAGCTAAAATAAACTAATCTTGCTGTTTCTACAACCGTTAAGAGTCTCACTGTCTTAACAGCGTAGGCAGCAGAGCTATGTTTCCCTGACAAGATTTCAATATGAGGACTCCATTGTAGTCGTGAGTTAATAGTGATTCCAAGAAATGTAAAACACACAAAGTGCAAAGTTTAGTGCACGGAGGTACAGTAAGTGTCGCATGTCGTGATACCTACGGTAATTCAAAAAGAAAAACGAACTAGACGTACGGTAGATACATTAATCTTCCGCTAGCTTGTCGACGATTTATCCCTCCCACCGCAATTCGCCGTGACCACGATCCATGCAACTGGGTCGAAATATTGGCAACAAATAAAAACATATCGTGAGTACCCGCTACATAATAAAATGTTTTTCCTATTATTTTTAAATTAATAAACATTTACACACTCATATCTATGGACTGGGATTCAAAGTGTTGTGGAAGGCAAGAACACTGCCATTTAAGATCAAAAGTAAGACAAAATTGTCTGTCTCTGTCGAGAATAGAATTTGCAGCGATTCAGATTAACCTTGTATAATTCTTGGCGGGTTGATTCATTGGTGTTCAGAAAAAAATATATTTTTTCTTATTTATAATAAGATATTAGATTTATTTATAATTTTTTCTTATTTATAATAAGTATATTAAAAATATATACTTGAATGTATAAGTATAAGTTTAAAGAAACTTTGGTCGTCAGTCTATAAAGATACATTGAACAGCAATAAACTTAAAACATCACAGGCTTACTTAGAACGCCAACAAGAACACGCCAACCCTATTCTCAAAGCGCACGAAATAGCCGCGATTAACGGCTGTAAATAGTCGATAAATCGACCCCGCGACGCGAGCTACAACCCGCCGCAATCTATCCGCCCTTTTCACCCGCTCGTCGTCGGCAATTAGAATATTTGGCACGTCCGCAACCGTGTCGTCTGAAATAACGCGATGACCACAGACATACTGTTACTAGAAATTACACGTGGGCGCGGCCTAGTAGATGTTTGATTTTTATATTTACACCCGATATTAATTTCCCCTTGTATAGTTTTTAAAATACTCTTACAGTTACTCTTGTTGATGAATAACCTCAAAGTGAGCTTTCCTTTTATGGAGCTTTCTATATTAATATACCACAGAATATGTAGTCAAATAAATTTAGTTATAAATTTAATCATATCCCTCGATATTTATCACCAACACTAGAAGTTTCGCAGATCCAAGGAGAACCTTTTCTTACTTTTATATTTTTTTACTTTCATCATAAGAAAAATTTCATGAGTGTGTAAACGTTACATTTATGTTATGTATGTTAAAAATTGTTTAAAAATAATAAGTTCTCGGTCCTTAAGCTGTACCTATACAACAAGAACTAGACAAAGTCTGCCGGGTAAGCTAGTATAAGTCAATGCTCACACTTCACTTAAATTTCCTCTTTATGTACTCAATGTTTTATAGAAATATAGATTTTTCCGAACTCTGGGTAGGTATCTGTGACAGATCCGTTCTAATGAGAACGATAGCTGAAGATGGGACGCTCATTCATATGACCTATAAATATAAAGCCAGTGAAACATCGGCGCCTTTACGATTCACTTCTGCACCGTTTGTATTGAGCGAAATAGCTTTATTACAGCGGCCCGACACGCGTCCTGTCCTTCTGTCCGTTGATTATTTTAAGAAACTGATGAGTTTTATGTCACCAATGAAATCATACCAGTCACCGGCCCACTTGACGTAGTAACTTTGGTTGTTATAATTATGCTAATTAAGAGAAAGAGATAGAAGGAAATCTCGAAGTGAAACCGTGACCCAATCAGTGCTTGACAGGCAGTCAGCATTTCAACTCACAACTGGTCTGCTGTTAGACGTGGGACTCGTTTTATAAAGAAAAAAATAAAGGCCATACCGTTTCTAATATGCAACCAAGTTTCCAAGTTTCATATGTAAGGTGCGTGCAGGATTCAAATTAGAATCGTAGTGCGGCAATACGTATTAGACATATGTATGTCGTGATCTATTTGTAAAACTGACAATATGACCACTGATCGACCATTCCATGAATGGATGGATGGATTGGCGTTTAACAATATCAATTAATCACAAATATTTAACCTTTTTGTGATTCTCATAAGTTCATAATGATTACTTACGTAAGTAACCGTAATTAAAATAGTTTCATTTCAAATTTCCTAAGATTTTGAAAGCTGCATGTGACATAGGTGTACTTAGGAAAATTAAAGCTATAAAGTACAGGGTATCCAGTAGCAGATTTCAAAGTTTTAACAGACGTAGTGTCTGAACAAAACACTGACAGGGGTGTAAGTAAGGGACGTCTTGGAAACCACAAGCGTGACGGATTATGTAACAGCCACGAAACAGTTTAGTGAAGATCATTACGCTTCTACCGTCGTGGAGTATATTTTAAGTGGTTGCCGCTGTCGATTCAATCGACATTCGACGATTACGATTTATTAACGTCATTCGGTACTTGGGTAGTAAAGTTCATCCGACGTCACATCACCACGACAGCCACGGACGGAAAGTTGCACGTGTTATCGTTCGGTAACTGACAATCCTCGCTTACTACTTCAGACACACTCATCCATATTGGGAATTATGAAATCACTTGACAGGTTATAATGCGAAAAACTCAACTTGAGATTTACGAGTTCTACAGCAACTGTGCTGTGTGTTGACGCTCAAGTTGCTTGTTTGATTTGAGCCGGGCAAAGTATCAGGAAAATATTGGTTCTTCTTAGTATTTAAATAATGTTTTTATGAAAAACTAAAATGAAGAATGAAATAATAAATCAAACCAATGTCTGTACTGTTTTTCATTTATTTTAATTAAAACTTGCCACATATAGGCAAACAGTTTACACTGCTCGTTGACGTCAATTATTGAATCTATGTGAGCTTTACAAGAATGATAGTCAAGGAAATCATTAGATAATAAAAAATAGACTCCTGTCATCAGCTAGATTCATATCTCAATCCTCTCTACATATATAAAATATTTATTACACAACAACTTACATAAGTTTTAACTTGTATACTAACAAATTTGCATAGCCTTATCTAACAGGAATAGAAGTACACTAAGTATGTACGTAGGTACCTCTTTATATCACTGTTTCTTTGGTGGTGTGATGCTCATATCAATTAACATGGTGTCCACAGAGGCACTTTTGTGCTGCAGAACCTTTTCAACAATTTCATGATACTATTCAATTCTACCAGAATTTAATAGCAAACTCATAATACACAATTATTTGTAAAGATATCCAAAACCCATTTAATCAATAATCAACAAACTCAGGAAGCCTGAAGTACACTCCTAAATACTACTCAGTAGTGGTTCGGACAAAGGGTTATTCTAACCATCCATGACGCAGTTTAAAATCGTACCAATGGTAGAGTCGAATAATATCTTAAGCAGCCTGAAGTTCCCCCTACAAGCTCGACGACAACTATCTTAGTTTAAAAAGGGAAAATCAGGAAATAAAGAAACAGTTGTTCTCAGAATGAAATAGGATTCGAATTGTCACGATTCGCAAGACTTATCAGTTGAAGTAGTTACAAGTAATAAGAAGCATAATCAATAAAGCACAATAAATCCCCAGCGAGCACACGGTGGGATGTAATTTACATCACCGATTACACTGAAACACACGGCATACATATATCATACGTGAGAAAAGTTCCTCATTCATCGCCGCTTGTTACCTAACGCTATGGTCTTAGTTGAACACTTAGCGGTTTTAAAAATTCGTATTACTGTAACAGCATCAATGACTATACGAGTAATAATGAACGCTCACACACAACCTCGCTCTAGGATTTCCTGTGTTGTACACATGAATATACATACGCAAACGAGATATCACGAATACCATACCATACATAAAATACTGCCTGGTAGAGAATCGAACTGGCGATCCTTCGGCTGAGTCACTAGCGACTCGTCTAAGGGTCATCGAATAAATCCTACATGCATTATACGCTAGAAACTAAACCTAAAAATCTGAAGATTTGATTTCGAATATTGGGCATATATGTACACTCATTATAAGTAGACATTTAGAAGTGGCAACATTGGATTTTTCGAATGTTTTGGAGTGGCATAATAACATAGATATTTTGCCGATCCACAATGGAGCAGCGTGTACACGACTTTCAGGTCAGTCACCGAGGAGTTCAGTTAACTCCATAGACTATCAAACTAAATACAAAACTTGTTTTTTGAATTTAAATTTGTTTATTCTGCACTCGGTACTCGTCACCCGCTACCCGCTCCGCTTATCACTGTACTGTACAAACGTCAGTGAGAGACAATGCAGTGCTGACAAGTAAGATTTAAGAATCGCACGTCGCGCTGCAGATATTAATTACAGTACCGAGAACCAAACCCACTCACGTCGTGTTATGACACAGCTGATGTGCTGGCTAGGAAACTATTATCGGCGTCGGTGTCGCGTTATAGCTGTTTATTGAATAAGTCATAGTTGAAGTTTGTCACGCGGTCTCCGTTATTTACGGAAGTAATAACGGGCGTGCGGGTTTCTGTTGTTTTCACGAGACCATCACGAGATCCTTACATAATAAATAAACGTGCACGCGTTATAGCCCCTCACAGGATTTGTCAGTATCGCGGATGTCATCGGCTTTTTTATGCAGTGGACGAAAAGGAGTGATTAAATTAGTATTAATTTTCTTTGCAACAATCCGCAAGCACAATTTACGATGGTATATATGTACTTCTATACATGCATAGAACCTCCCTCCCTCCCACGAAGGAAAAGATGTATTTATGAGAAATAAAATTATATACCAACATACATACCGTCACCAACACGTGTTTCGCGAGGAGGAGAAAAGTAGTGAGACCATCTGATTGCGAGTGGTCACCGCTGTACGAGGACATACGAAGTCCAAATAATTAGTTTTTACAATTAGTTACCAAAGTAGTGGACGTGATTTACCCATTGTAAATTCCAATTGAATTGTCAAAGTACAGCTAGTAGGTAAAGAATACTATGCTATGAATTAATATATAAATGCCAGGGACGCCTGGTTCAGCAACAATTTTGCGCACGTTAAAACTTACATCGTAATTCATAATGCAAGAACACATAAACACACAAGCGCGCGCTCAAGAGTAGTTTATTTAAACTTTTATTATGATTTTTTAAAATTATTATTGTATTTTGTGTCAAGTTTACAAACAACTTATATTGTAATTTACAAATGTTATTACCACCTGGTGATTGGCGGACAGACCATTGCATCTCCAATCTTAGGGAGAAGGGACTGGCTGATAACCACCACTTCCCAGGACTTCGGTCCCGACTAAGCAACAGCTGACACAGTTTCTATTATTCCCTTAGATGCTTAAGTTAATTTTGTTTCTTTTGTATCTGTTTTTGTCATGTTTGTAAATTTGTAACTATCTTGGGTGGCATGATTACTGATTTTATTATTATTATTAATTGTCCTAATTATGTTGGTTTCAAATTAAATTATGTGCTAAGGAGCTTTCCCATCGTTTAGTAAAAGCAAAAAATTACGTGCATAAATGTATTTCCAAAATAAAAAATGTAAATAATTAAATTATTTCTATTAAATTTTGAAAAGGCATCACTGTCGTTTTGACAACCAAGAAGGTTGCGAGGAACTCGCTTTTAAAGTACATCAATGGAATAGTCTATTGGACGCGAAGTTCAAAATTCAACCTTACGTATGAAGCGTCATATTCAAGTTGACATAAATACGTACGTCTTATTGTTACCTCAACTACGCAATCGATAGTAGAGAGAACACTCATAATAAGCAATACTCATCTATTATTTTAAGTAAAATGTCGTTACCAATCCCAATAGTACAAAATTAAGACGTTACAAACAACCAAGACCCGAAAGCAAACATTTATCTAGCACACGAATGTCCGTTCCGGCCGAAATAAAACCCGCACCCCTTCGCTCGGCGAACAGCCTCGCTACCGGCGAGACTATAGGTTTGTTATAATAATTGTTTTATTTAAATAAAAGAATACTTATGTGATTACATGTTTACCTGAAAATGTCGCAGCAATATACATACGTACATAGTTCTATTAACTTTAAAATTAGGCTATTAAGACAAATAATGTATCGAAATTAAACCATATTGACACGCAGGCAATTAAAAACAAGAGGCTCATATTAAAACGGTGATAAAACGGCGTTAATGAGCAGCGCGGGTTACCGCAGTGTTAAACATAAGAGCGACTACGCTCACGTCGGCTAAATAAACACTGCGAGGAAAAATAAATTTCACCAAAAACATACAGGATTATAGTTTTAAAGATGCTCTCCACCTGGCCCGGCCAGTTTATGGCGGAAATATATACATCTCTCTCTGTCACTACCGCGATGGGTTGTGTAAACAGCGGCGTGAAATAACACACGCGCTGTGTCGCGAAAAAATATGTATTTGTTCAACGCTTCTAGACTCTTAGGAGACTTGTTTTTAGTGAATACGTGAATAATCAATTTTTAGAAGGAAGGCATCCTCCCTTGCGTATTCTATTTGTTTTATATTACTGAATAGAAGGATCTGTTTGATCTGGTATCTACGTCATCGTTCAATAATCAATCACGATAAAAATTACGTATCATACAACTAGTTGGAATTAATTATGTTAATTTTTTATTAGTCAATCATTATTTCGGAAAACTAGTTCGTTATATCGTGTATTAGTAACAATTGCACCTTATCCTATGTCAGTATCATAAATATTAAATCGAATAATCGTTACTCGTACATTGTATGGATCGTGGTTCCGGATAAACGGACAAATGGAGTTTATGCCTATACATATCGTGACTAACCGTATTATACTGAAATATAAACGGAGTATATTTCCGTTTAGTTGTGCTAATATAGAACTGGACTTGGAAAATTTGCTTTGAAGTTAAAAAAAATATTCGAGGTTTGTAGAATCACTTTTCAAACACACATCAGTAGAGTTGGCTTGCAGAGGTTTTCGTATCTTCATATACATTTATACATATATTGCTTATGATTGTGTATATTATTGACAATATATACTTAAATATTAATGCGCTAATTATAACAACCTACTCAAGTGTAGATCACAATCTCTGTACCGTAATGGTATCTAAGCACATCGTTCAATCATGGTTTACTCAATAACAGCCGCCGCATTCCATTAATATGCACTCGTGTCTTTGATGCCGGAGACGTAACTCAAACTCGCCTTAGAATCCATGTGATGTAAGCTGATGACACAACTATATGATATATTGCCAAAATAAATAATTAATAATCGCTCTAGGAAATAGATTTTGCTTACAAATATGTTAAAAAAATATACAACTCTTAATCCCTATTACATGCACCATAACCGCCCAGTTAAAACTACTAAAACATAAATTGTACAAATCTAACAGTACATATCTTTTATATCCATTAAAAATATATATATATTAATAAATTAATATTTGGGTTCTCGGTCAAAACAAATCATTCATCATGTTGGGAAAATGTGTAACTAGAGGGTAATTAATTTCATGAAAGTATGGAAAAGTATGGAGAATTGGAATTAATTCTTCGTTGATTTGTTTGCAATTCGCTATAACTTTGAATATAACGCTCATACACTGGCATCGACATAGAAACACCTAATAATAAATACATATTACAAACACTCAAGATAAATTGATATTAGGCCTACTCTTACTACTACGAGGACGTCAGGATTTTTATGTCAAATATATTTTTATGCGAACAAGCTAAGAGGAGGAGACGGGTCACTGCCGGCCATTCACGTCCATGTTACCAAAGGCATCACCGATGCATTGTCGACAAAACTGGAGACGAAGGATTCGTTTATACTTGGGTCACTGACAATAGCAACTGACACTCGATCATGTAGTCCGCAAATCGTCCTTAGGTACTAAAGACCTCCCACAACCATACCACATGAAATTATACTTGATATAATTGAATATACAGGAAAAATATTTTCGACAAGGCTTAAAAATATCCATGTCACTTTGGCACTACCGGTCGCGAATGCCCTTAGTACAACAACTTAAGCGATATATTACTATACAGAAATACCTCATCCACAGAGCTTATCAACTGTTAATTAATATTAACAATTCAGTGCAAAAAATGCCGGACGAGCACACGCTGTTAAATATGTCCAATTATAATTACATAGCTCATGGGTACTTTGCCTCGGACAAATATCGCGGTCAGCAACCTGACCCACCCAGGTTGGTTATTCGTCCAGCGCTTCCGAGCGACTCAAGAGCTAATGGACGCCCAGTGTGTAACCAGCCAGCGACTCGAACATCTGAAGTAATTTCCATCACAGTCCTTTACAGTCGAAAGCAGATACATAATCTGGTATCGACGTGTGATTTATAGCTCGCCACCGCACAAGATTAAAGCTCTGCTGAAAGCTCTCGGGACGCGCTTAAAGAGTCTCAATTAAATTTAGACTCAGACGTACTTAGCTGGTTTAACGGCTGTGATGTACCACACGTGTCAATGATCCATTGCTGTCCTTTATGTCTTATCAAAACGCCTTAAATACTTGTAGGCATGTTGTATGGGCCGCAGAATATAATAGGATCTTTATCATAATTTATGCTATCTATACATATTGCTCTTTATCACAATTACAATGAGATAGTTTGAAAGATTTGAGAAGACTATTCAGTATTTATACTACTATAAGTTCACGGATACCAAAATAGTGAAGTTATCTGAAGAGTCTGCCTGTAGGCACGTTTCTATTTAAATGGAAAAATTTCCTTATCCTTAATAATGCTATGCCAATCTTCTGCTCCGCTTAACTGAATTCCACATTACTTTTATACTGTGGGGTTTTACATTTGTGGCTCACTACTCTTACCTCTTCTAACAATCCATCCTGGGGTTGTTTTGAATGTGTTTCGCTTGCAATGGAGAAGAGCCAAATAACAAGCAGGTTTATCGCTACGTTCTAGGTCGGAATGCGTCGCAGACCTCCCTGGTAATACAAAGGTCTAGAGATTACTGTGACTACTTACCATCACGTAACCAGATTGATCATTTGCCAGCCGATACCATAGAAATGGTTCGTTTAATATGCACGATCTTATAATAACACCAACTATCTTCTTAACTGCAATTGAATTTTCCAAGGAGAGTCCCTGTAATGGTATAATTTCATAGGATAGGCCCGTTCGGTTTAGACGGTGGTAAGGCCGTAATTCTCGAGGGGTGCAAGCTAGTGACAGTAGTAAATAATTTAAATCTAACTTAGTGTCCGACTGCGAGAAAACCAGCCGCACTGCCTCCACGCCGAGGGATCACTACCTACAACTTTTACAGCGTTTTTAAAGTTACATTTTTATTTTGAATTCGAAAATGTTATGTTCTGATCCACCACCTTTATGTCTTCAGTACACATTTATATTCATCTTAAAGGGTCTCCTTTCAGAACGAGCTAGGTAAAAGCTAAACAAAGCCCAGCACGATGATGTGTGAACATGATGGAAAACTCCCTGGTACGCAGGTTTCTTCTCCTCGGTAACCATTGCAAGTGATAATCATTTTACAATATGCACCTAATTTCACGGCAAAGGCAATAACTTTTTTTACTTACAATTCAATACGTCTAAGACTACATCACTGACCACCATCAGATGAGATTGCGGTCTCGTATTAACGAGAGTATTACTTATCTTTGTCAAATATAAGTAACAATTTGAACTCATGTCCGCCATGTTGGACTCTAATTCTTGTAACGGTGTCTATACTTAGAGGGCGCGCGGCCGAACCCGAGGCAGTACAAATTAGCGCATCAATGCGCCATTTGTAAATATCGCTCCTCTAGATCCGATCACGGTAGGGTTGTCAGGAGAATTACATGCTACATGTTTACTAATCGTATTTATTTATAGGGTTGACGTTCGTCCAGAATAGAACAATAAGAGATTATATGTATAGTTTTACTTGTCGTGTTTCTTGTCCTATTATATCGAATCGTTCATATTGCCTTCCAATGGGATGACATGGACGGTCACACATTGTGGTACAAACTTAACGTCATCTGATCTTCGTAACGTGTTTAGTATCAATTAAATATTGTTGTAGAGGGATCCTGGCATTTTTTTTTATTTAACCGGAAAGAAAAAAACACCTTTATTAGAAAGTGTGTGTTTTTCAGTATTGACCTACATGATGGTAGTTCGATCAACTGTAGGCAGTACATCGTCTTACAGTTAAACCTTTATTGCATCGTGACAAATATACACGTGTGTTTACATGTTCCGCCTCCAGGAACTGTCGCTGATCCACGATAGGCAATACTCGGAAAACAATTAAGGTGTGTAAATCACCAACGTTACACCAGTACATAATCTAATCACATAATGAGTACAGAAATAAAAAACAACGGAAAGATAAAAGCAATTAAATATATCGTCCGGTACATAATCTGTAACGCTATCGACATATCGTGTAAAAGATAACAGAGCGTGAGCCAACCCTATGAGTTAACAATCTTTGTCTATCGGTATCTCTTTACGGATTGATACTAAGGCTAGCGTATGAATATGAAGGGAAGGGTCGGTGTACGATGCCTCATAAGTTACAACTACCACGTCGGGCCCCAATTATCTTTGGTTGCCGAAGACGTTAGGCAAAAACTCCTTCATTCTTTTTTTATTACAAAAGACGCACACTCAGTTAAAGAATTGAAGCGTCTTAAAATATGACCAATGCACCACACATATACGAAAATCAAAACTTATTACTGAGCTAGTATAGATTAATGATGAATATCCGAAGTCCTCAACGCGTCTAAAAAACGTGACGATTGCTACCTGTGAATCATATTAAACATTACAATGAAAATCATGCTACGTTCACTTCCGAAATAGAAGTGCTAATGAAGTCCATTATAACCGATTATGCTCCACTGCTAGGTTCAGATCTCCTCTTACAATAAGAGGGGTTAACGCCCCAATTTAGCACGCTGGTCAAGTGCGAGTTGGCAGACTTCAGACACCCTTGAGAACATTATGGACAACTCTCTGGTGTGCAGATTTCCCCACGATGTTTTCCTTCTTTGTTGAATAACTGATTTTCAGTACGCACATAATTTGAGTGCAGGATTCGAACTCGAGTCTTCCGGGAGACCAACATTCAAACCACTACGCCACCATTGCTTTTGCTAATGAAGTGACATACCCAAATATGACTGCACTCAACGTTAATTAACTATATAAAATACTTCCTGATAATTATAGAAATGAAAATCAAACTATTCCACTGCTATTCTAAGGTAATCAAATGAAATAAGGTGAGTCAAAATACGAAACATTTGTAGTTTAAATAATTATACAGATAACAGAAACGAATAAAATAAAAAATAATGTTTGTAACATTATGAAGCAAATCAGGCGTACTGCAATTACCTTAGTATACATAGTATTAGATTATATACATAGTATACTTAGTATATATAGTCTATAGAAACTTGTGTATTTAATTGTGAGCATTTAGTCCGACCCTGCGCTTGACTCGATATGCCGATAAGCATTCAGTGCAGATTACGAATTATTCTTACACCAATAAGCAGATTAAATATCCTCATTAATTTGAGTAGGGCTACCAACTTTGTAGAGAAGAATAAAATATTTTAACTTTTGATTTTTTTTCTCACAACCTAACCAAAGCAGTTACTTGTTGAGGTACAAGGGGCTTAATTTACTCTTAAGTTAACCTTCCTCGCTCACAGTGCACCCCGCTAAATTTTTCCTGTTGAAAGTCGCTAGCCTCTCCACCCAGTTTAGTTTCAACGGTAATCAGACATGGTTGTACTTACCCACCGGACGAGGTATCAGAATCCTCCTAGAAACAATCGCGAAATGTTTTATTGTTTTTCAAGTGTACAAGATGCCCATACTAGTTCGTTGTCCTACGGTGTATATTACCGTCTGTTAATTATTTGGACTAAAAGATGGATGAAGCCTCACCCCTTACCCCAAAAGTTACAATAATATGTATACGAGGATAGACGCTTCAAATAGTGATAACGTCAATTTTGAATTTTTTTTTTTATGTAAATAGACGACAAACGAGCAGACGTACCACTGATGATAAGTGGTCACCGTCGCTCGTGGATATTAGTAACACCAAAGGCAAAGAAGAAAGAAAATAATTTTCTTTCAACTTTCAAGCCTCCAGCCGGAACACGACGAGTCGTTTGGCAACTGACTCGAGCACGAGGGTGGTAGCTAGCCAGGCTTCACGGCAAGATAATAATACCAGTAATCATTTTAAAGACTTAATAATATCCATTAATCTTTTATTATCTATATATAACTAGGCGTTGTTGCCTGGTTTCTTTTTGTTTTGTTCAGAAGCTGTAAGTTCACAAGCTAAAGCTCGTAAGTGTTATCTATCAGTGAAATAGTTGAAAACGGAACGTTACTAAACGATTGTAGTCATATGTGGAAATCTAGAATAAAAAACTAGTGCTTCTAAATAATCGTATCGTCAACAACCTGTTGCTGATGAAAATTTACTATATACTGTAAGTAATATAAATCATTCGCTTCACCCGTCGCGTCGTACCGATCCCGCCAGGTGCACTAACTACCCAGTGTGTAAATGTTCGTCACCAAAATCAGTCACTGTCATCCACAACGTTAGTTCGGAGCTCACGCGCATCTCTTCAACAATGTCGCATTTGTCCAAGATATAAACAAGACTATTCGATCGTTATTTCTCGGACGTATTGATAGGATATGGAGACATTTATGCAATAAAAATGCTTCGCTTCAACGTTCATCTCCAGGAGATAATATAATTTACGTAGAATAGCCTAAGGATTTTTTCCCCTTACTGTATGATCTAAGAACTCCCATGGACGGGTTCTGCACTATAAATATGTCCATATATCGACAAATATTTTCCGTTGCTTATGGAAGTGTACGGAACGATCGTTCATTAACACAACTCAACACAACTCAGCACAACTCAGCACAAGCTCGTCACCCGGTAACGCGAGGCAGGTGCATCGCGGTAGCTTTCCGGTACATTTACTCGTACATACTCCCCGGCGTTTATAGCAATTTAATTAAATTCAAAATCAGTTTTTTAGTTAAATTATCTTTTATTGTGTGAACCACACAGCAGAGAGTTTCGCATTCGATAGATTTCAGATTTTTATACGTTGTCTTTTATACCGTACTGTTGTTTTTAATTACGAATGTCATATAAGTATATCTTTTAATATCTGATAAACTGAAAATTTAACTCACACCCCCGCATTAGGACTTCCTGGGTTGCGGGTGGCATGGCCCGAACAGACATTTATATATCTCATAAATGTCTGCCCCGGCCGAGAATCGAATCGAATGGAATCGAACCCGCGACCCCTCACTCGGCAGGCAGCGTCACTACCAACTGGGTTTCGGGTCATCAATAAATATTGTATGTATCAGAACACGCCTTGATATATCACAGTTGTTATTTCTAGATAGTCGATGATAACAAATTCGAGTAGGAATATCATATGTTTTATGATTCAATTACTATCGATTTAATATTTCTATTTTTGTAGCTTCAAGTAAACATTGATTTAATTTAAATTTTGTTTTAGATAAATATGTACTTATTATATTGCTACATTATTTCGTATGATACCACTGTATTATCAACGACATTACCCCCTTTTCGGAGGCGTGGAGTATGGACTACTAATTCTCGTGTAAAAAGTTGATTAAATAATCTTTGAAGGGTTGCAAATGTATATATATTTATAGAACACACCTATAAAGATTATAATCAAACTCAGGTTTAGTAACTTTTACAAGGTTTTTCAACGTTAATACAATAATTACAAAATAACATTTTATTATTTATATGGATATATAAATAAGTTCTTTGGATCAGAATGCAAATCACGATGATGTGTAACCAATTCCATAGTACTGAATAACAATATTAGTATACAAATGAACCTAGGTCACACTTTGCTGTCAGTAAACATCTAAAAATACGCTGGCAACCCTAGCGACGGACGCAGCTGCATTGCCCGATAGCTTATTGCTCGGACGTTCAAATTATGCCTTGCAAACTTATTAACGACTCCCGCAACACTTACACAATCTTATCAATCGGTAATAAGGTTTAAACTTCCGAAAAAGCGGTTTAGACGGCCGCAAAATCAACGTAGCGGCGCATTGAGCTCTATTAAAACGTTACAATATAAATGCAAGAACGACTTGAGATTAGAATGGCGCTATTTCTGTTCAGAGGGTCATAACCACCCCCGTGGACTGTAACCGATTGACATAAGGCTGGTTTTTGATTGTTGACACATCGAAGATAAGGTGGTGTACGGTTTTAGAGAGAATCCAATATTGATTGTCGTAAAGTACAGCAATGGCCAGTGGAAGGGAGATTAATAGGACTACTTTGTAGATCCGCTCGATATAGCGGTAATCATTTTGCTAACTAACATATAACAAGTCATGTCGGTACAAATAACAACGTACTTGTTTAAATATCAAACAAATAATTGGAAAATATTCCAATAAGTACTGCTTGACGTGAACTTCGTAGTGGTCCAATCAAAGCATTGAAGAGTTTTGATTGTTATTTTTAAATGTGCAATGTACTAGTAGTGATATGGTAGGAATTGATTTAATTATTTCAATCAATAAATCGAATGAATTGTTAGAGATGTTACTGAAGAATATTAATTCCGAGAGTCGTTTTTGAATAAAAGTGATATCAAATTTTAAATTCATATACAATCAAAATAAATAATTTAAATCAATATTGCTATTACACTTTGTTTTCTGTGGATGAAGCTAATAGATTTAAACATAATTTTTAATCTCTATCTACTTTTTTCGTATAGTAATTTTTCGACATTTTTATTTCGATAAAATTTATTAAGAAAGCTGTACTTGTAAATTAAGCGTTTTGTCTTGGTCCTCAGAATTACCAATACATATTTCATTACCTTCCAGACCATTGTGTTACTTCGATAACCATGATAAAAACAAATATAATCGTTATTCTATTTAACACCTGAGTACTCTTCTAAGAAACGTCCTTTTGAGATCTACGCGCCTACAGGTTCAAATAATGTCACAGGTGCTTCGCGTGCTAACCAAATCGCTTCGTTGATATCTCTGGATCCTAATTTATGAAACCTCATCTCGACATTCATTGAAACCATTTAGTATGAAAACAGCTTACAAACAAAGCAATGCGTCCAGTGCGCATCGACGTATATTAATATCATTACACCGCCAGAAATACAAGCCCGGCGTGCCGGGCACTTTCAACTAATTGACTGTGATTTACAACTCGCCTGCTTTATAGCTCGTCAGAGCCGCCCGAGCAAAAAGACGCAACTCCGTACTCATTACAATCAAAAATAAACTCTAATTGACTCAAAAAGAGCGCAGTTATACGAGACTTTTAACCATTTATACAGCAATTTTATGAAGCAACATTTATGGCAACCTCCCTACCACAAACTTCTTGGAAGTTTTCGTTTATTTGTCAGCGTGTGTGGGATTTTTGATGGTTATATCGACGTTTTGAGCTTTGAAGAGTAATTACTGTAAGTTTTATTTACATTTTTGTAATGTAAAGCTTTTAATATCCGCTACGTGGGATAACCGAAAACTGGTTGATAGCTTCATTGATAAGATAAACAGGCGATTCAGTAATTAGACCCTTGTAAAATTTCAAGAGCGCACCAACGATAAATCAATAGGGATTGGTATTGAGAACGAAATGTTCAAGGCTTTGTACATTATAATTTTTTTTTTGTTTTTATTATCCTTATTCAGTCAAAAACATTTGTTGCTAATTAAAAACTTTTTTAAAATTTCAAGACTCAAAGAATTATTTCAACAATTGATTCTATTTAACACAAAAGTTCAGTATCTCACCTTTTACTGCCTTATCTTCATCCACAGGACTCCATCCTGGCGAGTCCTTAGACTTAGGCACTGATAAGTTCAGTGGTTGATCGTCTTTAGAAATGTATTGCACTTTGTCGTACTCACTCTCACTAGTTCTAACACTTCGCTGCAACAATTGTTCCTGCAGTTTATTCTTATGCACACTTATGTTTAACTTCCTCTCCCCAAAGTCCCTCTGCACCTGCGTACTCTTTTCTTGATGAAAACTCTTCTTGTTATCAAAGTTCCGTTTCACATTAATCAACTGACTCACTGTCGATCTTTCGTCCTTACTAACGTGCGCTTTTTCATAGTTTTTGTTCGTTAACCCTAAAATATATTCTATCGTATGAGGTGTTGGCATTTTGGGTGGTTTCCCATATACATGAGGATGCCACGAAAGTTCATGACTTTCTTCTTTTTCACCATTTTTACTTCTATCCTCATTGGCATTGCTAGGTGTCGAAAAGTCGATGCTGTCTGTGGTTTCTTCGTTCTGAGATTTCGGGAAGTCATCATCGGCGATTACTAATTCTTCATCCTTGTCATCACAATCATCCTCAACATTAATCTTCTCATCCTTTGTCTCCGGGCTCCTATCAATGCCGTATCGATATTCTATATTGAAAGTCGACTCATGCGGATAAGTAGCGTCTATCAATCTGTCAGCTTGTCCAATCAAATTTGGGGCAACGTAACTCGACACTACAGTTTGCATCTCTCCCGCCGCCGTATTCCCGTCGGTCTGTGTGTCTTTGCATCCGATATCGTCTTCCGCGCTCATGTGTAAGTTTCACCCGCGATTCGTACGGAAATAGTCGGTCATGTTTGTTTTTATGATTGAATTAGAGTTTAATAGCCACTCTGGATTGACGCTGGTTAGCCGTTTGATGTCGAATGCGGCTTTGAAGTCGTTGCGATGTTTTCAGGCGCTTCCTGTAACAAACGGACGGGTGGTTGAGTCTTATTGAGTGAGTCAGTGCGCGATCGACTCGCCAGGATTCAATTATAGTCGGCGGTTGTGAACCGCGCTTGATGATAAATTGTATGTTAGTTCTAGCAATTGTGATACACTGGCTTATTGGACAATTAACTGTTATGATATGGGTTACTTTCTTAATTAGAATGCAGTCATATACTATTTAAGGAGTGACGGTAACCGTTGACAGTTACTTTAATCGATAGTAATGTCAAAGTATTGAAATTCGTTTTATACAAGCTTTTCACCATTACAATTACGTTTTAAGAATAATCATTCGACTTATTTCGAGCGTGGTGCCGTAACAATTTATGCAGATCATAAAAATAAATGATTGATTTTATTTAACTAATATTAGATAAGGTTGCCACAAACAAAAATGTTTTGAACTTAATTATGTAGTATAATAAGATTTAAACATCACCTGTATGATATAAAATTGAGACCATAATATTTTTAATCGTTATAATCCTTCTAACAGCAATGACTATAATATGATGATAATACAGGTTCTTTTGAATAATAGGTCGGTAGCAATTGATGTTGGTGTTATTACATAGTAGTATAATTTTATAATATTCTCCGTGTGCCAGCCCTACGATCGGATCGAAATAAGTTCGTCATCAAGATCTGCCGTCATAGCGCAAAATATCTGGCTGTGTCATATCATTGCATCTAAGTAGGTAGTGTAGTTAAATCAAATCAACATGATTTACTATTACTTTACAAACATAAAAAAGTAATATTTTTGACTGTTCAACTACGGTGCTACGTGCCACGGACTATTAATAAGCCCTGCAACCCAATGCAGTTGCAACTTTTTAATAATTCGGTAACAGCAATTGGTAATCTATTGAATTTTTTCACATAAATGTATTGCTACCGAGAATTATTTTGCGAAAGCCAGCAAATTGGCGTGCAGCGCAGATGGACGTGATGATAAGTGGTCACCGCCGGTCAGCACGTGCATAGCTCCAGGAGTGTTATCGTGTTGCCTCCTAGAGAGGAAACGGAAAGCCGCTTATTCACTATTTTCATGTTAAAATGTCATGACAGTGTCTAGGAGGAAGGTAGTAGGTAGTATATAAAGAACTTTGAAACTGAAAGTACCGTCGATATGAGCTGAATCCAGCGACCTCGACTGCCTTGCTCATATAAATTACTAAAATTAAAAAAAAAACACGTTAATTTCTAATCACAGTTGAGTTTGAAGTCGCAGTTTTTTCGACTAATTATGTAAATTATCGCCTTTTAAGTGAATATCTTCAGTAAACAAAAATATATATAATTATATAGTAAAGGCAAGTTTACCTAAACCTTTCTATTTTTATCACTAATTAATTGTAATTGTATTTTTACTATTTCTAGTGTATATTAAACAGAGCACAGGAATCACATGTGACATACACATAGTGTATTCTAAATTCTTAGTCTATTGCGCTCTGTCGGTTTATTGCTGTACTATATTGTCGTTTGAAGCCGGTCAAACTGATTGTAATCAGTTTGTCGAATAGAAATCTAGACCCAAATTGAAACAAATCGACTCTACTCGGGCGACAGCGTTGCGTCATTTCGCAAAATATCTGCTTGCATTGTACCGATTACCGATTGAAGTATGAAAATATTTCAAAGAAATTTTGATCGCTGATATAACCTTCGAACATGTCACTTAAGTTAGCAATACGCTTGTTATTGCTACCATAGAGCAAATTGTTCCAAATGTTAAATTGGAACTGTTGCAGACACCGACTTAAACAAATAAGACATTCCATCCATTTAGGAATAGCGATACGTCTGCAGCCGGTAATCAAACTGTCCTATTGGATTGTTTACCCTATATATTGTACAAATATTATCCAACAAATTTATATATACAAATGGACATTAAAAATAAAACCGCTTTTTTATCAAGTTAACGCCAAAAATTTACATAACGGGCTCTCTTAGATCTCCACCAGCACCGCATCCTGCCGTCTTCATAAACCGTCTACATAATTTACAAAAATCAAAGGAAAAGTATAAATACTTAACACATTAATTCAGGAAATGTTACTATTAACACATTCGCTTTGAGAATGAAAATGTCAACCGACCACCATCTTAGATTCGCCACCCATTTCCGACATCTA
Organism: Megathymus violae; assembly: GCA_003671415.1. Classification (NCBI taxonomy): domain Eukaryota; kingdom Metazoa; phylum Arthropoda; class Insecta; order Lepidoptera; family Hesperiidae; genus Megathymus; species Megathymus violae. The sequence goes on from PDGT01000014.1 coordinate 519,610, forward strand.
TTAAAATTATAATCCGACGATGTTAACGACGCCTTTTTATTAAACAGGCAATTCACAGCCTTAACACCTCGCGCTACGGTTAATTATTGAGCTGTGACTTTGAAAAGAGTGTATTAATAAGTTGGTCGGCAATATCAAAAGGGCCACACACGTCGACAGAACTTCCGTAGGTTCGCTCGATGATAATTGTATTATCGGTGGAAGGCTACTTGCGCCTAGTAAGGAACCGAATGGAACATCCAGATGACTTTCAATTACATCACAGACACCACTTGTGGTATACAAATTAATTTTAATGGCAACAGCCGGCAAACGACAGGTCACGTCATGATAAGTAGACAGCGTTGTATAGGGTCATCTCTACCATCGAAGACGTCAGTAACGACGTGCCGGTCAAAAAGCAAGCCACAATTGGCTTTTCATTACAGGTTTGATTTTTAAAATAAGGAAACAGCCTGACCAGGCATAAATAATCCCGACTACCGCACAAGAGTTCCGGCCGAATAGATATGGGTATTAGAGAGACCAGCGATCTCCGAAAGAAGGGACTTAGCGCCATTGTTGCAGCGATTGGACGATTGGCGGTATCGCAAGCAAAGTGGGTTAGCTTGGATTCAAGGACGCATGGAATCCTTTACACCCCAATGTCCCACATATTTAAATTTGTCATGAATATAATCTCAATACTTATGTTTAACAGATGTTGAGTAGCAATCGTGCATACAGTTAACATGATGTTAAGTGGAACGTGGGTCCAGGGGTGAGCCGGACGTCAAATAAGACTACAGAAACCTCGATCCCAGGACCGTGATCAATGGACGCTTGAACCGCGCTTGTTGCTGTTTTTAGTTATTTTAAATAATTTGCTGCACGGTACACATTTTGGACTCAGAAACCTAATGCAATTATGTGAGTATAAATTGTAATTGTTAATTTTCAGCATTTCCAAAACGGCTCTTCACTAGCTCGCAATATCAACACGATGTATCGACGATTATTTCAATTACAATCGCAGCACCTAATTTATTTTCGCCATATCAGCGATCGAGATATGTTTAGTGCCGAGTAATCTTTTTCAATTGACGTCAATGGAACGATTACTGTAAGATGAAGCCTCTGAGGTTCCGAAGCCAAGCAACATGCAGCTCTATATCACTGGAATAGAGTATATTATTGTTTTCAATGGTATCCAAATTGCAGTTATTGATATCTGTAACGATTAAGGTAATTAGGTCTGTGTTACTTTTATACGTTTCGTAATTTAAATGTTTTAGATGTCAGATATTCGCTATATTAATTGAATTCCGACTTGTTAGATTATCAAGAATCCGCGAATGTTATCTTCCAGCTGTTCCGCCAAGGTATGTAGAACGATCAGTGGTCACTGAAATCACAGAAATTTCGGATGCGCTTAATTTTTCATAATGGCCGGTCAACGAGCTCGTGTCACGCGTGATGGTGTTTGTCGCTGGCCATCCACCTCTGGGCCACCAAAAGTCCGTTGCTGGCCACGGTGATACCATGTTACCCATTTGTTAATATTTAATAATAAATGATTGCCGCGTAATAAATTGTTATTATTATAAGTTGAAATAGAGTCCACCATATTCAGTCCTGCTTATTTATCTAATCGTTGTTATCTAGCCACTTCTAATTTAATGGTATACCAGAGAGTACGCATAGATCGACAAATGTGACGGACAAATCTATGGGTAAACCTGACCGTGATTTACATTGAAACTGTTGTTGACATAAACATGCATTACAACTATGCGATTAAACTACTCGGGACACTCGCACGGCGAGAATGATCATTACTAAATTACCTACGGGGCCGTTCGAAATACAGTTTTACTAGATTTTTATCCAACTTCAAGAAACGAAGTGTATTATTCTATTTATATTTTGTATTGTGTAGAGAAATAAGCGTCCATTAATTATAAACGTTCACACATTAATGCAAGTAGCATATAGTGTGTTGTGGATTACACACATGCAATAAAATTAACAGATCAAAATCACTTAAGACCGGACATCAAATATTTACCTGTCATTTAAATGTCGACCCCGGCCGGGATACCGAACTTTGAACATCTCACTCGTAAAGCCGTCGTGTAATAAAATAAAAAATAAGTGAACGACTTACATGGTCAATGTACACTTATAATGACTTACTTAAATGGACAAAAGCAGTGAACCATCTGAAGCGCATGGAATGGATGGAAAGATAATGGATAACGTATGTCTCTTTCCACATATTAGCCAGGCAAATGACCTTCCGGACCACATAACGATGAGTGGTCAATGCCGTCCATGGACGTTTACACTACCAGGAATGGTAGAACACGTTGAGAATCAAGAAAAAAGTGGTCAGCCGGCTTCTTAATTGACTCTTCGGCTATGCGACTGTTAAAAAATATTTCTTGGCTTATTTTAATCAGAGGATGACAGCTGATTGTTATCCAAATGGATATAAAAACGTAACTGATTCACAAGATAGTCAAATATTAGACAATCAAATTGAAAGAGATCTAAAGCGTGCCTCAATGAACCTCAAACAACAAAAGCTGATTTCAAGTTAGACACGATATTATTTAAGTTGAATGTTTCAACGTACCACGGCTTATTACGTAGAAATTGTCATGTCGACGTTGAAGAAGCATCTTCGACTCCTAAAGATCAGCACACACTTTTTCCTTGATCCAAAATTATACCACACAAATATATACATTAAATATCTTTTAAGTTTAAATATAAGCAAGTTTTGATATCGATGTAGAAGTCAAACTATTTTTTTTATTATTGTCTGTCTGTCAGTTACTATGTCATGCGGACTTAGTCGCTCATTGAATCCCGGGAAATGGACCTATTTAAATTGAAGTTATATATTCATCATCATTACAGCCTATATCGTCCCAGTGCTAAGCTCGGGTCTCCTCCCGCAATGAGAAAAGCGCAGGCCATAGTCCGCCACGCTGGCCAAGTGCGGGTTGGCATACTTCACCATACATTTGAGAACATTATGGAGAACTCTCACGTGTGCAGGTTTTCTCACAATATTTTCCTTCACCGAAGCTAGTTATCGTTTGAAAAATTAGAGCCGCGTGCAGGATACGAACTCGCGTCTCCCGTGCGAGAGACCTAACTTCAAACCACTAGGCTATCACTGCTGCATGCATTCATGATATGATTCAATTGTAGCTATCATAACAAATAGATACGTCTATATTTCTCCGAAAACCGGCAACCATTACAATAAAAATGAGTGTACATAAAATACACTAGCCGCGTCATAAATCACGTGTATTGATTGTACTATTTGTCATCGTAAATATTATATTTTTGAAAGTAACGCAAGAGCGGTCTACTACTTTTGTTTCTACTCTATTTTATAAAGTACTTTTTATCATTAATCCATTTATCACATAAAATGCACTTACTCGTATTTAGTCAAGTTTCACACGACCACGCAAGTTACTCGACGCGCGGTACAAAAGCAGAACTAAGTTTTAAAATCACACTACAAAATATTCGTATGTGTTCGTATCATTGCGATTTATCTCTTTCGGACAATCTGTAGATAATCAATATTTGTAGCTTAAAGAGTGTATATTATGAATACTATCACTAACGATTGTTAATTGGAAAACATTGCGGCTTTATCTCGTAAACAAAATAAACGACAGACATAAATGATTTCAATTAGCAATCGAAGCCCATCTGCTCTCAATCAACATTCGATCAATTTGGAATGATTTTTCTAACTATTAAACTAAATTAACCTATTAATGTGCTTATGCACAATATATAATGTGCTTATGCGCAAAATAAATCGTAATAACAATGTAGGGTTCGTCAAATGTTAATTTAATACTATTTAAAATAATCCTGTAGCTCAACGGTAGAGACTTAGACTGCCGAACAGAGGGTCTCTGGTTCTATCCCAGGCCGGCACAGAAATATATATGACGTTTATATATCGATGTCGGGTATTAGTTGTTTATGGTGTTTCAATTACAAACGTCGATGCCACTCGCAACAAATATTCGGAGTTCAAAAAGTAAGCTTAGATTTGTTTAATTTTATTTTGTCACTAATTCAAGTAATTTGTCAAGATTCAGTATCACTAATATAACTCTGTTAAATCATAAAATCATTATTTATACAATTTCTACAAATTATCCACCTAATTCAATAAATAGTACAGTAACAAATACTTACCGAAATAAAGCACTTTCTGCTTATCAGAAATATTACCTAACATTATATTCGTCCTCCACGATAAACACAATGTTACTCATATACGAGTAATTATTGTCTTTCAAAAATATTAGCTGTAATCATAATTGACTGCTATATAAAAGTCGTTCAATCAATCGATTACCAGCTATCAATGTAATATCGTGAGTTCGTGCGATTTCGATAATCGTTATAGATATTCCAGAAATTTTATTTATAACAAATATACACTCAAACAAACATGTTATTTTTTATAAGTTTTATTATTTCTTGCATCCATAGGTACATCTATAGTAATACATTTTTTTAACTCTTATCTTTAACAGTTTATCTCCGAGTATAATTAACAAAGGTAAACTTAACATTTCGTCCTGCCTAAACAATCAGAATTAATAACATAACAAACGTTCGAATAAGTAATATCTAATTATTCGCATCGGCGTCCACTAATCTGATTTACATAACCACTGGAATAAATTAAATCAACTTCGAGCTTCATTAAACTTAATGAACCTATCCGAAATTAATTTATAAGCTCACCTGACTGGTTCAATATCCGTGTCATTCAATCGCACAACACTGGATGAACGGTCATTAAAAATAAAAAGTGAAGGTCACAGAGTAAAAATATGAAACTGTCATTCCAAATGAGCTGTCACCGTGTTATGGCGGGAACGATGATGAGTTCTGCAGAATCGCTAAGGTACAGCGCGCGATAGCGTACAGTATCGGACTGATTGAGTGTGTGCGTGAGCGCGCGTGTGGGTGTGTGAAGAGGACGGCAGCAGTGCTAACGCGACGATACTCACAGTTAGACTAACTCACATCCAAATCGCTTAATTTTATGAGTTGTTGCCTTCTCCACCCCCTCAGAATAGCGTACTGTGTGACTTTCTACAAGCGTCTATTTATTTTTGGTTGTTCAGCGTATATAATTAAATTACACAATGCCGATATCTTATGAATAGTATATTGTCACAAACAAAACTTAATTTATTAACGTTAAACCTTAGAAATTATAAATATTAACATTGCAAAGTAACTTACTAAAAATATTAACGTTAGATTTCCCGTATATTCTTCTCTTTTTTATTTAAGCAAAAGAAAGGTTATTATGTTTTATATTTCATAATCAATGACGCTCTTAAATACTATGTATTTATTGAATTTTCAATTAAATATTACTTAAATTTTTAAAAATAACAACTGTTTACACGTATATACCTAATTAAAATGTATTAAATTACAATCAAGCGGTTTAAACGGCACATTGATTCCTTACTATAAAATTCTTTAAACCTCGTTTTCATTAGATACAATATAACATCTAACTAACCGACAAAGTTATCACATCTTGAATTATTTTAATACACATATTATTGTTATAATAGTGCAGTGTTATCAAATGCCTCTTGATAACATAACCAAATATTATACAAATTACTATAAAACAGCTTTAGATACTACCGATTACTTGAAAATATGGGTATTTCATTGTTGAAATTACAAAATTATTGCGATTATGTTGACCATCGTATTTATGTATGTAATGTCGATATTAACTGATCGATATATTCGAACAACCGTAGGAACGGTTGATGATGGACGAGTGAAATGAATAAATAGTTAGTAGCAAAATTTCATGAGCGCTTATGGGTTTTGTCGTCAAATAATAATCTAGTATCTAGATACTTGATCTAGCATCTAATCAATCTAGTACTATCCAGTGTAATACTGACGGTATAGATTTTGTTATCAAAGAATACTTTAAACAAATGTAACGTGTTTTTGTGTATTATTATTTGTGTATTATTAACTATTGTAGTGCCGGTTTAAACACAGTTAAAGTTGTTAATTTACATGTTTGTTGAGACAAAAAATACTATAAATCACGTAACAGAAAGTACCTCATATATATTGTCCAGTAACCAATATTTGGACGACCCCATAGCTCAGTTGGTATTAACCCTGCCTGTCAAGCGAGGACTCCTGGGTTCGATTCCCGGCCGGAGCAGACATATATGACTGATAAATGTTTGTTCTCGGGACATAGGTTTTTGTAATGTCATATTTGTTTCTATGTCTATGCCACGCGCAACAGAGGGAGTCCCAGTACGGGGATGTGAGTGTGTAAACATATAAAATACTTTTATTTGATACACAATTTTTATTAGAGCGGAAAGAAGTAACAAAAGGACATGCAGACCACAAAGCATGGTCACTGCAGTAAATTTTTTTACTTAATTAACTTAATGATCACACATATGTTGCTAAATTTGATTACTAAAACTGCAGGAAAATGTTATTTATATCGGCTATGTCTTTCACAAGAAATATGAATATGCTTATAAAGACAGCAAAATATATGTCGGATAAGCTCGTATTTTAGTAACTTCTCTAGTTAAGATCAGTGTCTCATCATTTAGTCTCTTTTGTGAGCATTTATATAACACGATATGTACACAACACATTTATACAACACGATATCTAATTATGAGATGTTCAAAATACTAATCCTAGTTTTCCGTATACGATAAGCATCATTCCAATTAAATGTTTCCAATTAAATATTAAAAACTGAATAACAATAATAGATAACATAAAAGAGACAGATAAAATATGCTCGTAGCGATATTACATACAATTAATTTATATCGTCAGAGAAATCGACGTCGCTACAAAGTCACAGCGCGCAAACCATTTAGCGCCGGTACAGTAGCAATAACTCAGCGCAGGAAATCACGTCATCGCTCTATTACAGCACGCACACAGGCACTATCGTGCACACAGGTACAAATGACGCTTGTACGATGTACGAAGATCTTATTCGAGAGATAACAGTGCAGTCCTGAGCAAAAAGGTGTGAAGTGTTGTTTGGACATAAACAACAATTAAGGAGTCACGTTGCGAGACCGATAAAGAAGGAAGCAGTTAGTTCGCTTGTAAACTGATTGTCAACAATGTAACTGAAATTGTTGGTTATAACTAACCAACCTGGTGAAGATAAACAGTATGCATAAGTAGCGCCGGAATTGAACTGGATAGTACAGAACAATGCTATCAAAAATACATAGAATTCTGGGTGAACGTGTCAATAATTTAATGTTTATATGTCCTTTGAAAGCATTTCAAAAATATCACTGGGAATTGCCCAACATGGACATCAACCAAGCAATTCAACTCTACTCTCGACTGGCCTAGAACAAATACTATTAAATATCCTGAAACATAAAATAAAATATGAATTACTGAAAATTTTGTTTCTGCAATTTGTAAGTTAAATAAGAATGTAAAAATGTTAATCTACTTCGAAGGGCATAGTAATTTTATATGTTTTATATAAGTATATTATTCCTGACAATAGTTCTGTTTTAAATTTTGTTCCATATATGAGCTCGATATCATTAAAGTCTCATGTCACATCATATTGTTGACGCTATTTTTTTTTTGAGAACATATATATATATACAGAGATTTGTTGCACAGCAAAATTTCTTATAGTGTCCATAAATCATTTATTAATTATTGATACATTAATGCAATATTTAAATTAAAAAGTTTTTATTTATTCGTCAAATAAAAAATCAGACTGAAAAACTTCAAATAATGCATTTTAAATTGACAATACATGCTTCCATCGATAGGTTGTTCATACGTACATATATCAATAGTCGTGTACATAATATTATAGACACGCAAAGAGCTATGATTAACATATCTTTCTTTCTTATGTTCTTCTCATTTCCTGGCCGATAACGCAACAGTGATACCTTTAGTCTTGCTGATGTCCGTGCTTGACGGTGACCATTTACCATCAAGTGGCTCGCCTGCTCGTTTGTCGACTATTAACATAAAAAAAATATTTTACCCAATGAAATAGATTATAACATAGTATTACTATTATGAACGTACTAACCACAATATAATTATCACGAAATAAAGTGCACAATTTCTAAAACATAGTAATATAATTAACACGTCATTATTTTGCTTTAATTATCGATCCGAGCTCGGCTCTTATCTATCTAGCGACAAATAATACGATCCAAGTTTACAAGCAATCGGAAGTTATCAATTTTTACAACTTAAAATCAACACGTATTTACAGTATTTCGAACTTATTAGTTATAAAATATCAAAGATACCTGATAATTGGGCCGATTAAGGTTATAAACTGTGATAAGGTAGATTACAATATGAGTGTTTTAAATTTCTTATCATTTAGAATTTTGTACATAATCGATCATCGTGACATAATTCCAATATGAAGAATTGATTATGATTATAAGACTAAAATTTTACCCACACCCAATTGGCAATCATGGACCACGCGCACTTCGCATACCCACCGGTACCGGTCATGTAATGAACTACATAGTTTAGAACGGAAACACGTCTCAGGTATTCCTACCACATCATCATGAAGGTTTCATGAAATACAATCACGCTGGAGTATTAAAAATTAAATATGCTACACAAAAACTAACTATCAAACAAATAGAATACTGTAGTGATTACTCTGTGATAAAAACTAATTATTAAAAATATCTAAATTGCTGTTACAAAGTTATTAATGTTGGTAATGTTAATTAATACATAATAATATTCTAACGGATCGCTTTCTATACATGGACGATATATGAGAAAAACCATTATTAGGGACCTATATTAAGGCAATAGAACATAAAACAATAGTTGTGCGAATTTTTGTCTATTTGTCTGTGCGTTTATTCGCGCTTATCTTAGAATGGCCTTTCAGATTTCTTTCCGATTTTTACTAGTATATTGCAGTAAGCCTCACTTAATACTTAAAGTTTGTTTCATTGCAATCCGTCCATAAATAAAAATGTTATTAATAAATTTAAAATAATGCGGGTACTACTTTTCAGCGTAAATCGTAGTTTTCCCGTAGCGAAGCGAGGACAGTTTGCTAGTATTTTATATGTTATTATCATGGTGGAAATCGCATTATATTTGTGCCATAAAATGTATTGTAAAATAATTAGATTACTTGTGAGAATATACTAGGTTGGAAATTGATTCGCACGATGTGTATGCATGGTTGACTCATACGTTAATGTATGATAAGGCCTTAATACCACGATAAAAAACTATAGAAATTTTAAATTAATTATTGGATTACCTAAAATTATTATCATTCGTAATGCTTCTATCACATACCTGATGACAACGTTGAGACCTTGTGATTAATGACTAAATGGTCCTATATATTGTTGTATACCTACATCATAATAACGATAACACCCTCACGAAAATCAAAACAAACATCGAATGTAGGACTTTTTAATGTTAAAAGTAATAATCTCAGAGGAAATATTGCCTCTGTAACTAATATTTCATAGCACGAAATTCTACAAGTGCACACAGATTATGGAAGAAAAAAGATTGTCCCTGATTAATAGATTGAAAATTCAAAATCTAAAAAATACACGCGAGTGACCTTCAGGAGTTATAATTTTTTCATCGGATGATGTAATCGTTAAATTCCAGTTCTTATACAAGTTTGAGACAACTATGTTCTCAAATTGCAATAAAAAATTAAATAAAAACATATAACATTTTTGTAAGATACTAATCTTATATTGATATATTATACATCTTAGCGATTATGATTCTTTCCTGCAAGCTTCAGAGGACTCCGAGTTCCGAGTGTGATTACAGGCCGGAGTAGATATTAATGACAAAAACTCTGTTTTCAAGTGACAATCGAAATCTTATTAATAAATACCGGCGGCATGTTTAAGTGAGTAGTTCAGCGTCTAGTGACTTTTAAGGACGAAGCAACAACCGATGTATCAATCATTTTATATTAACGAAACGGCATCTACGCGTCACGTTTAAGAAGCGCGCTCCCGCGTCCGCCGCGCGGGCTGCACGGCCAATTGTGTGCGTCGCCATCACATCGCATTGTTGCCGCTGTATCCATTTGACATATTAACGACGCGTTATATTAACTGACATATACATTACGCATTTATTGTACGTCTCTCTGTATACTCTACACTGTGACATATACCTACACGTGGACGTAGTACTGTCGGCCGACGAGTACGTTTGCGTCTAATTATGCTCTAATTGTATTATGTATGTGAGTAAGCCGGCGCTGATATGCACAGATACACATATGTAATTATATTTTATTCTCGTGTTATTGTCTGGGTACACGCTAAACTTGGCTCAGCCTCACAATCACATTTCTAGTTTTGGGTCCATAGGAACAAATTTCAGTTCAGGTGTGCGTAACGTACAAGTTTAATTAAATAAACCAAACATAACATTGAAGCACGCGATTACATTCTGCAGTTTCAATGAAAATAATAATATATAGAACATTTAAGTTGTAGGTACGTGTAAATGTTTTCATTAATATATTTAATGTTTTGAATTAATATATTTAATGTTCCAGCATTGGAACAACTACTTAGTGACCATACTTTTCATTCACAGTGTAGCAAATATTAGCAGATAATAATAATATTATAAGTAATAATGCAGGTCCCCCGCTTCGACTTCGGTCGGCAACGCATCGGTGATGCCTTTGGTATTACCCAAGTCCATGGGTGACCACTTACCACCAGATCGTACATCTAGTCCTTTGATGACTAGTTGAATATAAAAAAGAGTTTTGATTCAATAATAACCTTTAGGTGTATTAAAAAAAAATAAAAAAAAACAAAGAACAACTTTGCGTCGATTACAAAGTAAATACATACTTTACTTCTCATCATTATAACATTAAATGTTACAAATATTAATGTTCCCCTTCGAGTGATTCACCGTCAATTTAAAATAGTTCATACTGATTCATACTTGCTGTAAAAGATAGCCAGTTATTGCACTTATTATGATGGTGACCATAATATCAGAAAACCATACACACACTGAGACGGTAATTCCTCTCTGAAGGGGTATTCTAAGAACGGACAATACAATTATACACATAAGAGAGAAAGTGAAAGAGATAAAGATACATTATTAAAACCAACAATTTAACTTTACTTACATCGACGATAATGAGAAAGTTCATATGTATATTTATGATTACAGATGGCGATTGACCGACCGTTCCCCGGTGTGGTGTGCGGTCACCACCTGCCACGCACATCACGAGAGTCACTGTCGCGCTACCGTTTAAGAAGGGAGCTGTAAATCACAACGCCTCTTATTAAATGCAAATAGCAAAAGCAAGAACTAAGATGTTACTTGGCCGCTGCAGCCCGTTGAACGGTCACCTCAATGGGTAATGTCGCCCACAGACATGCCGCTGTTGTACGTACCTATGTCCGTCTGAGTACCAACCTATCTTTTGTCAGTAGTATATTTATAACTAGACATTAATTTACCCACTTTGACTTTCCTCAAAGTAACGTTTGATAGATGTTTATATTTCGCGATAATATTTCTAAATGTTTAGCTTTACTAACTCCACCTACACACCAGGGGCAACGTGGTGGACTGCCCTTTAGACGTCCTAAGACATGGAAAACGACCTTAATTTAAATTTATGTTGCGATTTAAGTGCGAATGATTTAAGTGCGAATGATTAGAAAAAATCATCTATAAGTAATTTCGTGAAACACTCATATATCATATATTATATATATATATATATATTATAATGAGAAGTCCTGTTGTATAGTTTACGGTTACGTGAAAGTGAGTATTTAATAGTATATTAATATTGTAAACTTCGTAATTTTTTAGCTGTTGTAACATAAGACAACATGCTCCACAGTAAAATTGCGAAGTAATAAAATACGAAGTAATAAGTTGTTGCACTAAATATCAAGGATTAAAATTTCAAATACGCATAAACGAGGTAATTCTAACCGCTTGTGTCAATGTTAAGCGGTCGACAAAACTAAACTACTTCGGGCGTTACCAGTAGATATGTGGGCGACCGTTGCTCGCAAAATTTATTAAATTCTTTCGCGCCTCGCGGGACGCGTTAATTGGTCCCCGTTGTCTGAGTACATGGAAGTCGTTAAGCCATGTGGAAAGTCTCTGAGCCGAATAAATATTTCTGACTCGTTTTAGCCTCACACGCCTCCACCGATGTGTACTGAAGCTGCGTGACGGAGTTCGCCCCGGACCACCTCGAATATGAGCAGGGACTTTCCGGCAATGAACCGAGGTTTTGACTGCCCTGATGGCCGCCGTTACAACAAGTCATCTCTCGGCTTTATTTGCACTGGGACACGAGTGTCACTAATAACTGGTGTTTGCGGTGTAACACACACCTTCTGTTCTGGTGTTGTGTTGTGATAATTCACATCTCTGGTATTCTCCTGATGCGATGCCATGCGAGACGTCAAGTGAAATTCGCCAGACTCGCCACTCAGTAATGAGGCCCGCATGTGTGACACATGTCTGTTAGTTTAGCTGTTAATTAGACTCTATTTACTTTGAATTTTTAACAAATGTTTGTTTGTTTGTTTGTTAACAATAAGAAACTTAATATTTATGCTTGTATTTTTTACATATTGAGCTAGCTACGGCAGTTTCTTCTGAGATCAACTGTGACATATCCGTAATGATGACCTCGTAAGCAAAGAGTCCCGAGTTCGATTCCGAGGCATGACATTTATATTGTTTCATATGTTCATCCGTCATATCATGCCATACATAGGGAGTCCAATAATCCTTATTTGTCAATTTTTCATATTTTCAGGACTCACATTTATTTTACAGTAGAAAAACTGGAGAGCCAGGATTTCATCGCTTCCTTTTTAATCTTCAACGCACTGACGTCACAGACATCTATTGTGATGACCGTATCAATAGAACATGTATCAAACGAACCGTTTGTCCGTTAAGCTAATTAATATACGACAATAAATCATTGACAAACTTAAATAACAGATCGGATCGCGAAACTATTCGTACGCTAGATGCGCAAATGTAGCACAACGTAGCGCAGTAGCCCTGACGCGTAGCAATCGGCTACGTCGTAGCAGGGCGATGCAATCAATTAAAAAAATTAATTCTTTGTTTCCCCTTATATTCAAGATATTAAATGTCTGTGACAGAGTAATAATATGTCTAATTTAATAACTCCACGACACAGTTGGTTACTACCCAAATCGCTGAATTAAGCAAACATTAAGTCCCAAATATGTACATACATGTTCTTGGGACTTGGATAATTATGTACATAACAAATCTTAGAGCGGGAATAAAATTGTAGTGTCAAAAGGGAGTTCCTATATTTCTTCAATCTACAGTCAATATGACATACATACTGAACCCTCGAGGCCTTATATGTAATACAAGTACAGAAAAAACAGAAGGTTGTTTGTATGTTTACGAGTATATAAACAAAAGCCGACAACAGCCTTACAATCGAAACGGCGACTAAACATTTAACGACGCCATAAAATCGGCAATAAAATACTACTTACTTTTGCTCTTATAGTTTTGTTATTATGCCTAAATGTTAAATGCACACTATATCTATATAATGTTATCTTGTTTAGGTTGTAAACGGCCCTAATGCAGTCCACATACGTAAAAGGGTACAGTCCTCTGGTGGCTCCAAACTATTTAAATTATATTAACAGGCAATGAAATATTACCAAATTACAAAATGAACTTTTTGACTAATAAACAAGACAGATTATTTAAAATTACTCAATTTTATAAAAACTGCCTCAATAACAATAGGTACTACTTAAGGGTAGTCCTCATACATAGTCAACACATTGACACCCTTCATGCAAAATACCTTCATCCGTCGGCCCGCTCATGCTCACCAATATCACCAATAACCAATCATATCTCTTCTTACCAAATTCCAATAACGTGAACTTATTAAATGAGATTACAGATCCCCTTTTAACTGATTGGTTAAACAAAAAAAACTTATAATAATAGTCATTTGTCATTGATGTTTTGTTTGTCTTCCTGTAAATGTTTTTGTTGGTACCGAATAAAGATTGCAAATGTATCATATTAAATTTAAATTCTACTGCAATTAACTACAATATTAAGGCTATAATCATATATGAACATCTTTATTGTAAACAAAAATGGTTATCGAAATGATAGTTGGCACTACTAAGTGTGCAGAAAATAAGCAAAATCCTTAAATGAAATAATGAAACATTGATTACTGAATAAACTTCAGCGGGGCGCCCAAATATCAGTTCTAGCAGGTAAACTCAGTAGGTATGTTAACGCTATTAAAAAAATAAGACTGATTACGGACGTACAAATAGCTACACTTTTTTTATTTTGCCTATTTTCATAGTCTTATATTTTACAGTATCTTAATATGGGGTAACCAATGGGACATTGATTTAATATTTTATTGCAGAAAAGAGCAATAAACTGTAATCTAATAACAACTTTACATACATTCATATAATACTGAATTGTTATTCCTAATTCTGTATTTCTATTTTTAAATGATCTTTTGTTGTAAGCTTAATGGACAAAATACGAAGACACCACAAATTTCATATACGACACTATGTTACCTCACCCCTTTCATAATAAATAGATTGATTGACATGGTCTGTTGGCTTTAATTTTCTTTCTTTATCATAGTAAGGCGTCTGGTTGTCGCTATATAGACTTTGATGACATCATATCTTTAGTGACACTCACAAGAATCAAGACATTTTTTAATCATCAAAATCAGTAAACGCGTTTAATTTATCCAGATACATACGAAACATAGATAAAGTTACAGTCATAGATGTACACAAAATACGTAACAATCAATAAAAAAATATACATTAAATGTTACAGAGTCCGTCACGATTTTATCTATACTAATAATAAAATTCTAACTGATAGATTTCTGTACATGAACGATGTATGAGAAAAAATGTTATTAGGGGCTTTTATTAACGCAATAGAACACAAAACAATAATTGTTAGAATTTTTGTCTGTTTGTCTGTGCGTTTGTTCCCGGTAATCTCGGGAACAGCTTAACCGATTTTGTTCAGATTTTCACTAATATAATGCAATAACCATCACTTAAAACTTAAAGTTTGTTTCATTGCAATCCGTCCATAAATTAAAAAATTACGAATTATTATATGTATTTCTAATTAACATAACGAGAAAAACTCTGAAAAATGCAGATGCTATCTTTAAGCGTAAAGTAGTTTGCCAGTTAATTAATAGAATAGTTAAACACTCGTTATGAAGATTCCGTACTCGTATACTCGTATGTCGGATGTAAAAAACGTGAACAAACTATGAGACGTACGTTAATGTATTTTTTACGAAACATCTCGTATCTACACGTAACGTGTTCCGACATCTATAAAACGGTTTTTTGTCAAAAAATCGAGCAATTAAAAGTGTTATTCGGTTAATCGCGTCTTTTAACAAAAAAGTTAGGAAAAAATGTTTAAAAACTTTTTTTCCTTGCGCATTTACAGTTTTTTTATCTCGAACAGACCAAGAAATTGAAATGCCATCGTCTACAATTAGAAATTAGTGTTGCTAGTGACCGAAATAAAGATTGGTTATTTTAAATAATTATAATGTTCTTAACACAAAATGAAATGGCTTAAAATCGCTGCCAATTCAGCGTCGGTCAGAGATATTTTTGAAATAAGAGGTATGAAAATTCCATGTCTGTAACAATGACTAACCTTCATTTGTAAAAATGATGTTACATTGATACTTATTTACTTAGTAATGTTTCCAATACGTTTAACTTATTTAATTTATTATACCTTAAATTACTTACCTATAACGAATAAGACAATTTAAGTTAAATACGAGTATTCTATATTTCCTTAGGGTAACAATATGCATATAAATATTTTTGATACATTAGTTACGTAAGTTCAATCGATAATAAACTGTGTAAATTAGAATAATCGTTGCCTTATATTGTTTTTTCAAGTATTAGTAACTGACTACTCCGTTGTCTGTTAATCGAAGAATCAAAAGATCTTCACTTTTTTATTGATTATTTATATCATACAATTGACAGTCTTTACTTTCAACATGGACGTGTCATGGGTTCATACCGACCTCTCCTGCTCGCAGTGCATTCTGCTGACAAATAGATGAGACAATGGCGACAGGTCTCTTCTCTTCTTTTCTTTAGCTAAGTTATGCACAAAACTGTTTTAAATTAACAGTACTTGTGAATTTTTATATTGTACTTTTATTGTATATGTACTTGTGAATATTTACCAACAAATGTTACATTCTTAAAAAGTCATTGATACGAGATAAACTAGAATATAAAATTAATGCGCAATCACTATAGTAGCCTTGGCCAAAAGTATTAGGCACCCCCAATAAAGTTACTGCACATCTGTGCTAGGTGAACAACGAGTAACATTCTTTTTTTAAAGGATTACCGGTATAATGACACGCTATTTAAAACAAATGGGCCGCATATTTGGTGGTCATAAAACATCTGGTGCATCAATAATAAAATATTCGTTTTTTCTTGGTCGTTTATTTGTTATATTCGGTCAGTCTGCATTTGGAAATCATAGTGTAAAGATCGTACATTTGTGGTTTCGTGATTAAATTGAAAAAATACTGAACTAAAAATGCCAAAACAATACGAAATTAGTTTCGAAAATCGTGTGAGAATCCAGGTTTTACACGAGCAAGGAAAGTCGCAAAAAGAAATTGCGAACTTAGTAAAATGTTCGCGATGCGCAGTACAATCCGCTATCAAACGGTTTGCGGAGACCGGCACTCACGCAAATAAACCAAAAACCGGCAGAAAACGAGTTACTACAAGCCGTGAGGACAGGAAACTTATCCGTGAGTCTTTGAAAGACAGAAAAAAAACTTCTTCGGAGCTAGCTGCGTCTTTAACTGAAGAGTCCGGAAAGCCGATCAGCGCTCGAACGGCTAGAAGGCGGCTAGTAGAAGCAGGCTTAAAGGGCTGCAAAGCCAGGAAGAAGCCGTGGCTTTCAGAAGCGAACAAAAAAAAACGGCTTGATTGGGCTCTGAGACACCAACATTTGACAGAGACGGATTGGTTTAACGTTCTCTGGTCTGACGAATCCAACTTCGAGGTTAGTTTTATTAATTATTTTATTACACAATTACAATGATAAATTTTGTAGTACTCTTCAAATTAAAATGGTATAAACTTTTTTAATGTGTGCTATTTTTTTGTACTTTACAGGTATTTGGAACGCCAGGTGTGACGTTTGTGAGGCGACGGAAAGGCGAAGAATATCACCCAGATTGTGTAGTGCCGACCATAAAACACGGCGGAGGCAGCATTATGATTTGGGGCTGCATGGCTGCGGATGGTGTCGGCGAAATGTTCATATGCGAAGGTCGTATGAATAGTGAAAAGTACATTAATGTACTAGAAACAGCATTAGTGCCTTCAATTTCAAGAATTTTTGGCGACACAAATTCAAATGGCGTTTTATTCCAGCAAGATAATACGCCTTGCCATAAATCAGCGACCACGATGCGTTGGTTTGCGGATAACAGTATTGACTTGTTGGATTGGCCTGCCCAGTCTCCGGATTTGAATCCAATAGAGCATTTATGGGGTGTTTTAAAACGCAAAATCAAAGAGCACAGCATAACATCCAAAGCTACATTAAAAAACGCGTTGGTACAAGAATGGGATGCAATATCCCCAGACGTGTGCCTTAAACTTGTACGCAGCATGCCTCAGAGAGTTGCTGCTGTAATAAAAGCCAAGGGTGGTCCAACAAAATATTAGTTTTTTTTTAGTATTTATTAAAGAAATAAAATTATGAAACAATCAAAACTAGTTTTATTTTTTTTATACCCGAAATATGCAGCAAGTTGTAGGGTGCCTAATACTTTTGGCCAAGGCTGTAGGTAAACACTTATCTAAGAGTAACAAAGATGTTATATCTATTTCTATTCCTTGCTGGTCCACTACCTGTGGGATGGCTTTACCGTGCAATGTTGCACTTAGTCGATATAACCGGTTGAAATTCTCAGAGTCTTCTTGGTCGGCAACGTCGTACGGACATCCGTGAGCGACAGTGGCCACTTGCCATCAGCTCGTCTGCTAGAAATATGTGTATTGTTTAATTACATTAGTAGATACTAACAATTCTGCATATTTAAAACGGTATTATATAATAATATATTACTGGGTGAAAATCGTAAAGAAATTTTATTATACCTGTAAAAAAGGAAAAAGCATTTGTTACAGAGAATAATATGTATGCGCCATTATATTTTATAAGGGTTGATATTCACCGAAAAGATTTCCGAACAATCCTTACAAGGGAGACAATTTAAAAGGAAAACGTGACACGAAATTCTCCCTTTAAAATGCCGATATTATTCACGACAGCAACACTCGGCAACTTATAAAGAGCTACCCGTGAAGCCCATAAAAGCTCCAAAAATCTTAACTCTTATTTAGATAAATATAAAGGCGTTAATTGAAAATATTATTTATCGGGAGTTACGTCGTTGTTTATTGCGGGCCAATCGGTTATCGTTCCCCTATGACAATCGCAGGTAGTTAGACTATAAAAATTAGTAGGAGCTCCGTTTTAAGTGGTGTGGATTCAGTGGCGGATGTGGCAAGACGCCCCTCGGTTTTAGTGAAGGTGACTAGTTGGGCTTCGAAATATCTTGATGATTTTCACTACAACAGAGCTGATTCTTCCATCGTAAGGTAAATGAAAATGTTAATCAGTTAGCGACTATTTTCAGCAGTTTCATAATTTTGGTATCATTATAGACAATACTAAATTTCTGTAATAGTTAAGAAACAAAAACAAAGGGTAATTAGACAAAGTGAGGAGAAAAATGTGCTAAACTTGTCTTAACCTATTTATATTTTTGTATTATAAAAGGGTGATATTCAGAAGAACTGTGCGTGAGATGAAAAAATTAATTTTACTATCCTATCCTATTCAATGCAAATGTCGATGACCTACATCGAGGTTAAGCAAGGTCACTGCTTGCCGAGCTTGCGGTCCCAGATTCAATTCCGACCAAGTTCGTACCGAGACGTACTCATATGTAACAACTGTTTGTTCTTGAGATTTTTGTGATATATTATTTGAGCATTTCCATACATGCCATTACCTACGTAATTCATGATTTGATCATACAAGCAACATGGTGTTATGTGAATGCAACCTGAAACAAACGGAAAGTTGCAGCCAACTTGTAACAAAATCATGTAGGTATGTTAAAGGTTACTCCCACATGAATGATAGCACTCAATGTTTTACGGCTATTTTAAGCCTTCATCATCATTACTTATTATCAACTATATTTTATGTGAAATAAAGTGAAATATAGAAACTTTCAATATTTTTAAAAAGGCTTTTTAACAACGTTCCTAATTTTCCCCCAGCCGAATTTTACGGAATCGTAGGTAAGCCGGAGAGAGCGTCAAATATTATGACATTTTAACTCTGTTGATTATAGAGCTCAGGTGGGTACGGTCGAACGAAAATAGAACCGAAATCAATACAAAGCTTTAACAAGGTATCTCTGGTGATGCGCGATTCAACCCATAAATAGTTATAGACGTCGATAAAAGAGAGTTTGTATACATCATACTCATTATTAAATTATAAATTATTAATTTAAGGAAATTTTTGAACTTAATTATAACTTTGAACACTCATAACTCGAGTTCTTACTGAATATTTAGGTATAATAAAATAATATTACCCTGCGCTGGCCCTCACGGCGTATAGGGAGCGTCTTTCGGATGGCGGATGCGGGAATGGTCGGTAGTACAGTTTAGCTACGTTTCCGGCTAAGTCCGTTAGGCTCGCTGATCAAAGTAGGGTGTGGTCCTCCAGCAATATGGGGGTTGTGCGACTGACGACCCTCCTACACAAGAAGCAGCTAGTTACGAAACCGATAAGAGAAAGATTAATACGATCCGATATCAAACTTAACGAACACTGGCGAGGAACAACGGACACCCGATTAGCCACATGGAACATGCGGAGCCTATACAGGAGCCTATGCAGGATATATGCGGAGAATATACCAGGGACCATCTAGAAGGTCATGAAGGAGATGCTGACCTATGGCATAGGAATAGCAGCACTTCAAGAAGTTAGATGCCCGGAGAAGAAGAATGTAACGTCAACAACGAGGCAACCCTTTTTTACAGCGGCTCTAACACCGGACACCATGTGTATAGAACTGGCTTTTTGGTTAATAACAATCTCTTGGGTTAATAACAATATCACCATAATTAATGCATATGCACCGACGGAAACACTGATATAGCAAAAGACCAGTTTTACGAAGAATTAGAAACCGTATTTGACCGGATAAGCAGCTATGACGTCAAAATGCTAGTTGGTGACTTTAATGTAAAAATTGGGCGAGAAGAAGCATATGTACCCACTATTGGTGGACACAGCAAGCATTATGTCTCAAACGACAATGGGGTAAGGTTAATTACTTTTGCAGCCTCAAAATTGCTCGTCATTAAAAGCACCATGTATCCTCACAAGGACATTTATATAGGTACACGGAAGTACCCGGATGGCAAGACAATTAACCAGATTGAACACGTACTCATTGACGACAGATACAAGAGCACTATCCAAGATTAAAGTTAAGATGCAGACCAAGAAGATGATACGGAAGCGTGTCGGAGACATCATTAATGTGGAAAAGTTAAAAGATCCAATAACAAGCACAAATAGAGATTAGCAACAGATTTAGAGATCTTGAACTAGAGGAAGTAGAGATAGATGATCTTTGGGAGACCATGAAAATACAATAAAGGAAGTGGGCCTAAAGGCCATAGATAAGAAGAAGCGTAGTAAAAAGAGAAAGTGGTGGACAGAAGAGTGTGACAAAGAAGTTGGAACGCAAACTACAACGTTCAAGGCGGCCCGTGCCATTACACTGCAACACAAAAGTCGAACTTCGAGAATTAGTTGAATCTGATCCTCATCATGATATCTTACATATCTTGGCAGAACCCAACACATAAATGTCAATAGATTATTTTATTATTTAAGTTAGTAGACTGTACTTCGAATATAAATGCCAATCCATGGCAATTCAACACCTCACGACCATAAGTGCCATAAGTGAAAGCACTTCTTATCAGGGATAAATTCTTTATCCAGTGTATTTGTACGACCCAAACCAAGTTGCAAAATGAGTTTTATACTCAAACTGAAAAAACTAAATAAATCCATGAACACGATCAATTAGAAGGAAACGAACTGCAATAAAATTCATTTCCAAGCATGTCTATGTTGTAATAAAAATTCATAATGATTCTAAAAATTAGGAAAAATATTCGAATTCAACGTTTTGCTATTTAGTTTGGAAACAGGCTCGTTTAATTTATTTAAAAAATAATGAAACCTGTATTTAAATTACTTCGAACTTGGGGATACCTATCTAGCATCCACCTGGACGATCTTGTGCTTATAAGGCAATCTTATACAGAATGCCTAATAAATATAATTTTTATCATACGAAAGTTATTACCGAATCTTCGCTTCATTACATTCGGCCAATACTATATTCGTTTTAGAAAACTCCAGATTAGTCAACTTGAAAAAAGGCTCCCCGTTAAAAATGAATTAATCTCTTGGAACGAGCCACTCGTCTAATTATGGTAAAACTTCCCTCTCATGTAAGTTCGTTTAAACATCAATTATACAATTTTTTTATTAAAATTCATGTGTTTTAATAAATCGTCAGAGGCCTTTACTGCTTGACAACGACTGCTTTATTTTATTTATTGTTTATTTCCGGTTGTTATTGTTCTTTGCTAATTATTAACATCTCTGAACACCTTCGTAATAAGAATGTTAAGATTTTTGTTGCAACAGTTTATAAGACCGTGTTTTAGAAAATACGAGCCGATTGATTGGTTAATATTTACTAGTAATAGTAAAATAACTAGAACTGTTAATAGTTATGTTAACGTATTAATTATAATCTTCTTCTTTGCGTTTCGATGACTACAATATGACATCAATTAAATGGTTTCAGACCAGAATTCTGCCAACTTGATGGCACTTTCGGAGGCAATCATTAAATCCGCTTGTGTGCAGATGTTGGGACAAGCAGGGCACCTCGTTAAGCGAGCCATTGTTTGGGCTGCACTACACAAGCAGCTCAAATTGGTGCCGTCTGTGAATTTCCACCTGAACATATTTTCCGTGGTCCGGCCAACCTGAGTCCGAAGCCTATTTAAAGATCTCCAGGTTAACCATGGTAATTTATGCCCTGGTGGAAGATTCTCTTCAGGTGGCACGAATGGGTTTGGTAGGGAAACTCCTTTCCGCCCGAGATTACGCCTTGCACTTGAGGGCTCCATTGTTAGGAGCTTGACACACTTGATAAAACTATTACGCCTTTTTAGCCTTTATCGCACTGGAATATGCCCATGTAAGGGATACCGTATGTCGCTTCCCATTTTTCTCCTCTTGACGGAACTCGCCACAGACCTAGTACAAATCCCTAGGGGCGGTGTGCCAGCCAATTAATTATAATAAATTAGCACATTAACACGATATAAAAAGCCAAGAATTATGTCAATTAAAACTGTGAGGTACATCAATTAAAGTTATAATTGTACACCTCTTAAATAAAAATTTCATTCACATACTTCGTTTATTGCCATAAAAGTTATAACCGATATACGAAAGAATATGATATACATTTGAAAATCTTTTTATCTATAAACTATTCTCGGCTGACTACAGAGCATTAATCGCTTTCTATAATTGATGAAATAAATCTAAATAAGTTCTTGGTTTGTTTTAAAGGCAGTATACATACCATTCAACATGAGGACGTCCTCATAAAACGCTCCCCGAAGTACAAAACTGCTTTATTATGTCATGGCCGACAAACTTCTACATAGTCGTAACAGCAAAGGCATCATCGATGCGCCACTAGCCGAGGAGAAGTCAGGGAATCAAATTTTTCAACTCTCAGACCTGCGGCCGGAACACGTCAAAAACACTTTATTTTTATTCAAGAAACAAGCCGAGCTAGACAAGAACTTTACAAAGACGCCGACATACATATTAAACTTGGTAGTCAGTGCTCTCAAACAAGTGGGCCGTGGCACCGCCGGTTGTCACCATATTATAAGTTACCGTCCACAGCTAATAAGTATGTGGTAATAGTAATTAGTATTTGGATACATTTGTAATGCATTCCTCCAGAATTTAAACTCAGATCCTGGAGCGGCAATCTAAGTTTAGTCACTAAATTGTCCCTGCTTCCACGACTCGAACGAAAAATGGTATGTTGCGTGAGAAAAATTAAAATAAAAGCATTTTAAGTAAATTGATACAACATAATTAGGAATCATACCAAATCGCTTATGAACCAACACGGATGTTCTGTTTCCAACAAACAATAGAATAAACGATAATGGACCAATTACACCGACCCAAATCACAATCGAGCCTGCGACTTTGGGTCGGAAGCTAACCGCCGCCACACAGATCCATTAGCTAACGGACGTAAAAACAAACTAGTTTCACCCTAAAGTCGAAAGGAATACGAGCGTCTAAGATATGAGGAAAAGATTGAAAGTCGCCTACCGTACATATTATACGCTATGGCACGCAGGTTTTCTACAACACTATTATGTTTAGGCCATTTTAATCTTTAAAGTCTCGCTAATAAGAGTTATGGCGGTACAAGGAGACTGCCTTGTCGCTCATCGTACACACAAAGAGAATAAAGGGCTTTAAAAATACGAGGTTCCCCAATTAATTAGAGACAATTAGCCGCCCTTCCTAACAAAAGGTAGAAAAACTCTTCCCATTAATTACGGCACGGGAAGAGGGTGGGCTCGGGAATTCACCCCTTTTGTTTTTCAAGAGGAATCCATTGAGTCACAAGTCTAGAATGTACAGAGTAATCACTGTTTTGGGTCAGATAAAGTCTTTAATGTTTTGTCTGTATCATACGACTAAAGATGTGATGAAAATACGCAGTCTTATACTTTCACCTTCAAATAACATCATTTTATGTTCACGTCATCATGCAGCGTCATCACGTCGTTAACCATCTGGCTAAGTGCCAATCTCCTTCTATAATTAACCGTGAAATCAAACCGTGGTTTGATTGCTATGCTCTCCAAACCAGTAGTAATAATAAGCGGCTCCCCCGCTGTCATCTTGGCCGCAACGCCTTTTGCCTTTAGTGCTACAGAGGTCAGCTGTTTACAAATACTAATCGGAGATCCTCGGAGATCGATCTACGCACCGTTGTGGATCGAGTTGTCAAGTGTGGACGGTGACAGTGACGGTGCCGCCATCGCTCAGGTCACGTGCCGCGTTCTGTTTAACAACTGTATTCATGACTGTATCCGACAAATATTATGACAATAAAGTATACAAGAAAAAGTAGAAATGAATATCCATTGTGATCCTACATGCCAAGCGAGCGGCAGATTCGATTCCCAGTCAGGGTAGACGTTTATGTACAGACAAATGTTTGTTCTCGGGTCATGGAGCTTTTGACTTCGTGTTTTTGGCGAATCTCAGAAAAGTCCTGGACGATACTTTATCACAGATCCAATATTCAATTTTTAAATATTTATTCAAGCATTTCTTTTTGTAGATTTGTGTACAAATTTTACTGACAAAAAATTGTTTACGTATATCTGTATATGTATAAAAAATTAATATGGAAGTTTATTTGATCGGTACTTGTGAGATATTAGAAAAATTAAAAATTAAAGAATTTTCTATGACGTCATCGATTGTTTAGTAGTGCAAATTAAAAACGTTATAACTCGTAGCTGAACAAACGAATTTGTAATCTACTAATTTCCAGGCTATATAATATTTGGAAAAATGCCGAAAAACGCCAAATTACATTCACTCAGATCAGAGACGTCAGACATTCAGTAGGCCGTTTTATAGTTTACCGTCGCTTCTGTTGTCTTATGATCTGCGGCACAAGTAAACGCGATTCGGGCAGAAACGAGGTTTTGCTTTGTCGCCGTTATTATAGCTGAGCTGAGCAATACTTAGTTCTTCAAAATTACATTTTGCACACTTGTTCATATGCGTATTGTATAAAAAATGTGTCATCATGTTTATATTTTAAGTTACTTTTTCATAAAATATTCCAGTTATGCAAAATGCGTTACGGCTCATAACACCGCCGTTCCTGGTCTCCACTAAGACTGAGAGGATAGAGCCACACGCTCCTTCATCGACTTCGACGGTCACTCTTTCACTCACTAAATAATATTCAAATTTATTAACAACTACTTTTTTATGTTAATAGCCGACAAACGAGCAGACGAGCTACTTGATGGTAAGTGGCCACCGTCGCCCATGGACATCAGCAAAACTGATGCGGTGTCGGCCAAGAAATAAGATGAAAGGATGAAAGAAAGTACTGGCTCCGAAGCCCCCAGCCGGAACACGACGAGTCGTTTGGTGGCTGACACGAGCAGGAGGGTGGTAGCTAGCCAGGCAGGCTTCACGAAAAGATCATATTGCCAGTAATAATATTAATCCTAACGCGAAGCCCTACCACCAAGCATGCTGGCTTGTGTCGCCTGTTACGACACCCTGTTCTGCCAGCATGGGATTGGGAGGAGTATTCTAGGACGCCCCAATACGGCCACTTTCAAATAATTTTTTTACAAGTAATCACCATACCAATATTTATTGCGGGAACTTTGTTTTATATAAATTAGACGTGGAAGGAATGAGCGTGCATACCCTGCTCTTAGCTGTTCACTACATCCCACTGGTATTATGCGATGTTGCTGAACTTATTCTATTCCTTATTACCAACTGAATCAGTCGGGATATGAACGCCTCTATATATTTCTGATAATGTCAATCGCTACCATTTCTGCTTAAACACCCACAGGACAATAAAATGACGTACGCGCCCTCATCGAACAGCTTTAATAAATGCACCGCGAGCCGCCGCCCGTCCAGCCATCCATCCATCCATCACGGATACATTACGAGCACTCGATGCTAATCCGTCGATGTCAATTCCGTAAGAGCACGAGCTACGTGACATGAAATATATGTAACGGAATCATGCAAGCCGTTCGTCCGTTGTACCGGACCAGAAAGGTCGCCGCTGTCGGTTGAGTAGTTATAATTAGTAGTGTTCGCCTAGTAGTTGAAATAGGACCATAATCGTTCAATACAACACTAAAGCTCGTCAACGGCAATCGAATAAAAAGACTCTCGGCTGAGAAGTGGATGTGAGAAAGATACTGAACTGTTTAGTCTTTGCATATTTAAACATAGATTATACTAGCAAACTGCCCTCACTTCGCTTCAGAAAAACTAGGTACGCCTTACGCTCAGAAATAGCACTTAGATTGTTTTAGAACTGTATTTGTTTCGTTGTATGAATCAGAAATTACAATATAACTTTTTTATTTATTCACGGATTGCAAAAGAACTTTAAGCATTAAGCACGCTTACTGCAACATATCAGTGAAAACCATAACGAAATCGGTTAAGCCATTTCTGAGATTATCACGAACAAACGCACAGATAAACAGATAAAAACTATTGTTTTGGATTCTATTGCGTTAATAAAGGCCCCTAATAATAGTTTTTCACATATATCCTTTATGTATAGAATTCGATCAGTTAATTTCATTATATGTATTAACAGATTATATTTATGATGTTAATTTGAAAATGTCCTTACTCATAGATACTTTTTTAAAATCCATTGTAGAAAATAAACCCTTATTTATTTCGCTACCAACCATTGATTGGTACACAGGATCTTAATAATTCTGTCGTACGTTGGACAAAAATATAATGAGAAAAGGAAATTAGAGTATGGGATATTACTAAATAATACTTTTAATTTCCCCTAATTACAATACGGTATTAACACTTTTTTCCATAATCGTCGGTGGGGTGGTTGACAGACAGCGGCACGTTACCATCAGAGGGTATCTTTAGCCGCTATTAACGAATCGTTATTGTGTATCGGAATATAAATGTTAGAAAATACAGTAAAAGAGCTACGTGCCTATATTGTTTTGATCGCATTGTGAACGAAAATACTCCTAACATTGCAATACCCTTAAATACTACATCATTATACAGTATTCATACAAATGCTTAAGTTAATTTTATTGCCACAATAACAATTGAATCTTAACTAGCGAGCAATACAAAAACTGCTTATCAATTTGCTTCAGAACTTGCTAATAATTAAGTGTGCTAATAACTCATGGAGCTTGAAACTACATGGAGCGAATGGTCCGGATTGGGGCTCATGCGAGGGAGACATTTCAGTCACAGATAAACGAAATGTTGTTTTAGAGCCTCGGTTGATTGTAATATAATAATTATCTATCTATACCGTCCAAGGCACTGAGAATTACAGTATTATAGTAATAAATTTTTCACTAAGTAGTATAAAATAAGTAAAGTTAACGTTTGTCTATTTACGGTAATCTTAAAAACTAGTAAACTTTTACTAATAGGTAAGAGTGATTCACGAAGATGGTTTATGTCTAGGGAGCGGTACAGCAGTTTGTTTTACGTCTTTAGATCATTATTAAGTAGGTAATATTTGTCAAGATAAGATTCGTGTTTCCCAAAATGAAGCGAAATCGGATTATGGGCCAATGATAAAATAGCAACTCGTGTATTTGTACAAAAACCATTATTACAGTCCCTATACTTTTCGTTAACTTCATTCTGCTGTGGCTACGGCGTTCGTTCACCGATCTACACCACCGTCATTTTGGATTCGTATCCACTAGTTTCTAAAATCGCTTAGTAAAAAAAATATAAACGAACAATCACGCAGCAAAAACCTAGGCGTGGAATCATATTGATGTGTTATTTACACTAAACCTCACACCATTTCGCATCTTATTCCTTACAACTGATCGACCACAATCGTTTGACAAAAATTCAGTGCGCTGTCGCATATCAGGTACTAGATTAAGTGCGTGCATTAAATAAGTAGCTATCAATTACAACCGCTCTATCGGTTACCGATAATGAATTCGACAGTACATATCAAGACTTGAAAATGTGCGCGTGTCGTCAGAAAAAGTCGTTCTTTATCGAGGATATTCTCAGCGATTCAAAGAAGCTAACTGCATACAAAACCTTGAGAAATGCACCTACCCGGCCCCTCATTTGCACCAAAACCGTGGAACCAGTGCACCAAACCGTCAACGAAGACGTGAAACTCGTTGAAACGACGGAGGTGCAAAGAGAACTCGAATTTGCAATGATCTCCCGCAACCTAGACCAGCGGCGGCACACGTATCCCTTACAGCCGATGGCAGTAAAGGCGAATCTTCCATGGCAGTACAGGATGAAGTACACCGTGGACAAGCCTCCCTTGAGTTATTACAGCGAGCCGGTATTAAACTCAGAGTTGTTACGAAACCAGGTAGTCGCCAACAGATACGTAACGCATCCGTACAGTATACGTCCCTACGGATTTGATAGAGGTGAGACATCTACAGAAAAGCTTTGTAGTTGATACTTAATACGACTTATTTTGCCTTCTTTTTGGACAGATTACGGGATAATTTCTTAAAATTGTGCAACATTCCGTTATAAGCAAATAGCTTATAATCAGTCCGCCTTCCAACATAATAAGCCGAGCTTTGTTGACATGTATGAGACATATACATAAATAGTTATTTTTAAATTTTGGATTATTTGAGATGTCCTGTGTGTATCCATATTGCTCCCTGAATCTTTATAATGCAGGATGAAAGAGTTTGTCTGTGTGTTCTATGCACAAAAACGCTCGTATAATAAAATATACCACCATGTAGAAAGAAGGTAATATTTCGAATTCTTACCGGTAAAAATACTTGAAGACAAAGAGATCCCATTAAGCTTGATGCTCGGTTATTTCAATTTATACCAAAATATTTGTAAAACTGATAGCATATTTAAGAAGCGTACATAGTGCCATCTATTATCCAATAGTAGGAAACTGTTGTAAAATTTTATCGTAATATATTATCGAATAGCATAAATACAAAAGATTGTAAAATGTTTAAGACGGATTAATATATAAAAACATGAATGCACATAATTTTGTGTTAAAATATATAAATTATTTGGATGAAAAAACATAAATGGAACGCGTAGCCTACGCACTAAGGGAAAATAATGTTTATTGAAAATCATAGCGCCATAAGTAACGATAATTAATAGAAACCATTCAGGGCGAGTAAGACTCGCATCCTGCATCCTGAGCGCTCCGTAGTAACTTAATTATACCTTCATGTAGATAGTTCTACCATCGAGAAGTCAACCACCGAACAGTTTTGATTGTTTTCGATATTTCAGTTGTAAAGACATTGTAGTTACTTTAGGTTACATATAAGTTATAAATTAACGATTTAGCCCTTTATAAATGAAAAAATTATGTTTGCCAAATATTTTAGATAATTGAAAAAAGGTACCTACTCCATAGGTTTTATAGGTAATTTGGCGAGGAATCAAATTATTAACATAAATGACCATATCATATGCTCACTTTGCTTCAGGAGCTTGAATTTTGGGACCTAATAAACTAGACCTTGGCATTTGATATTCATTTAAAGATTAATAAAGGGTAAAGATTACGCCAGATAGACAGTCAGACGAAAATAAAAGGTTCCGTTTTTTTGGTTACGGATCCCTAGTGAAACATATATTGACATTCATATATATTATTCTACGTTAAATTTTCAAATACTGTTATCAAACAGATACTCTATCAGAATTACTTAATAGATGACATATTCTGTAAAAAAATAAAAGGCCCTTGCACACTCCTTATTTTTGTAAACGTGGAGTTAAGTGTTATCTATCCGTATATCGTTCCGTTATCATCGACAATAGGATTATTGTACAAATTATTAAGTTTATACAAAAAATATATATCTGCCCCTTGATTTGTGTCAATAGAGACACGTGAAAGAATACCAAAATTTGATTTGAGTTTGAAAATCTAGTTTGATGTCCCCGAGATGAAATCACAAGGTACCTAAATGCCTATTACAAAAGTCGTACTTTATGTTGGGAACTAGTAATTTTTTTATTTCAATAACTGCCACCTTTAAAACCTTGTTGTATGGTGTCAGATCACAGCAACAAGACTCGTTCGTGGTCAACCTTCAACATTTGAAGATGATTCAAATCGTTTACGACTTTAGACAGAAAGCTTACACAAGATAGTACTAGAAAAAAACATCCTCTTGGATGGAATGGAAAGATCAGAATTCGTAACGCAGAAAGTTTCTCATAGCAGATATTTAGAAGGTTCTTCGTTCATTACTCGTACTTTAGTAAGTTTTTTTAGATATTATTTAGAGACACATATTTCAATGCTTGGCAGCGATTACTGTTTTGTGTTCGAAGCAATTTTAAATATATTCTAAGACTGTGTGGGAGGTAGTTACGAGCGTTTAAAGGAATAGACTAAATTATTTTGTAACGTAGGCGTATAGAGCCATCTGTTGGACAGTTGCATGAAAAACAGTTCAACTAATAAGTTCGGAAAGAAATAAATGAAATCGGAAAGAAATAAAATTTTATTTTACTTTACCGATGGAGCATTTTGAACATGAATGTTAACTACACGAAATACATGAAATTTGAAAAGTACATGGAAAATAATGACACACCCTAGATCCATGACACAAACACCATCTTAAATATTTTAAGTGTAATTTACTAATGAATTACATTAGGAAATATGCGAAACATACATTTTTAAATGATTCTATCTAATATTATTGGATTAATAAAAATGAAAATTACATAACACATAATTCTCTGATATGATAAAAGGTGTCAAGCATATAAAAACGACAATTTTAAACCTTTTTTTCATAAATAATTGTATTTAATGTGTATCTTACATGCTTCAACAACAGTGCATGGATGGTAATGGCGAAAAACTCTATCAGAAAAAAAGAAAAACGAATATAATACTTTTCATCCAGAGAAAGGGATTTATTCCCGCGAACTTTATTCGAAGCGAGGCGGGGGCAGATTACAACTAAGGAGTCACTACTTGGGTTTTAACTACTTCCATTTATAGTCCCGGCGAACCGTTTAATATGCAGTTTAAACACTCCGTTCTTGGCCGGCTCCCTTGGCGACTCACCAGCCTCGCATATGATCACGGGCGACTACGATCTACTTACGATCACCCCGTCGAGCGTCTGCTGTTACTATGACAATAATGATGCTGTCATCAACATTTTGAGCACACCCGCCATCTATTCAAGTTCGGCTTGGATTTAAGGATGGGAGCTTCCTAAACCCCAAACTTAATAAAGCTTTAAGGTAATACAATGTGACAGTAATCTCAAGTTCCCTGTAAAACCGTGGCACGATTGTTTGTAATGTTTTGCCCAACATCGATATAAATGTTCTCTCCACTCCAATAATGATGACCGCGAATTTGAAATATGCAATGCATTGTATGCTATACACATATTATAAGTATCTACATCAACATATATGAAATATGTACAGATAGATAGACAAATTCGGCCTTATTTAGACACAAATAGGAGCATGAAAGAGCGCAGGGGAGGGGAGAGAACATACCAGCAGAGATCCCAAACTATGTAAATTTACCCGTGTTGCTTAAATAAAAGTATTTTTGATTTAAATTTTAATTATAGTATAAGTGAGATTAAGCACTTCTCATCCATTCCACCGGTCCTTTTTAAAGTATTTTTCGTCCCTAAAGCTTGTAATGAACATACACTTCATTTGATTTGCAATTACCGGGTTCGATAAAAGTAATATTTTTTACACAAAATGTCCATATTTCGTGTTAGTTCCTCAAGTGTATGTAGAGATTAGTATTATCTTATCTAAATACTAACGCGGTTAAAGTAATCTGAAACGATTAATTCCGTGTTATTTGCTTACACATGGATTTGATGGTATAATTTTGTTCTATAGAAGACGCATTTGATTATAATTCACAAAAATAACGAATCATTTTATTTGCAGTAATCCCGCCGTCGTGCTGTAGCCCGTGGTGGGGCGTAGGCGGGCGACGCAAAGGGGGACAGGTACGGTTCAGCGCGACACAGACTGGAACCCTAGAGCGCCGCTTCGGAGCTAGCAAGTACCTCACGCCGGACGAGAGACGCGCGCTCGCAGCCACATTGCGGCTGACTGATCGACAGGTAAATAACCTAAATTCATTTGCACTGTCCAGTACCTACTTACCTTCTCATGTAACTGATATCGTGTAAATCGATAAAGAACTACATTAAGCAAACTGGTAATAAAGATTTTCGCATAAAAGTAAGCAGAAGTACTTTATAAAACGTTGAAGTGTCTATAGTAGGTAAGTATGTCTATTAGCGTACGCTCAATGAAGAAACAACCTCCTATGCGATAATAATTAACAGAATTCTAATATTAGGGAACTTTGGACTGTAAATTGTATTATTGTTGTTATACAGGTACAATAATAAAGAAAAATCAATACAATACAAATAGATACAATTATAGACTTTATATACCTAATTCCCAAAGGTATAATAATCAGTGAAATTTATCATAGCCATTATTGAACATAAAATTTTCAAAAGTACCCAATACAGATTTACATACTTTAGAAAATATTTCCGAAATGACTATAAGATACACAAAATATGGCTAGATACATTTTCAGTGCAAAACACTACCCCATAGAAATACAACCTCAGGTTAGACTTGACTAATTACAGTTTTATGGTAACAATCGGCAAATAAGATTACAGCACGTGGCCATCACCGACCGTACATATCCTACAACAATAAGGCCGATCCAGAAATATAGCCAGTTACAGCACTAGATAGACCTCCAGACTTACATCTGAAAAAAATTACAAACCATTTCACAATATTCCACCACCGCCCATACCCCAAAGAATGACACAGATGTTACTAAGTCACCAACTTCCACAGAAGAAACGTCACACTATTTCCTCATCCATTGTTCAACAGAATGCACCGTGAACAGAAGAGATCTGTCTCAAAATGGATGGATGTCTTCATACATTTTTAATAACTGCAGGTAAAAACATGGTTCCAAAATCGCCGCGCCAAGTGGCGTCGCACGGCACCGGACTCAGCGGACGCGGCCAGCCCGCCCAGCGCCGGCGGCTCCGACGACGAGGTGCACATCGCCAATGAAGACTGACCCGAGGCCCATCGCCGACCGTCCGTCACGCTAACTATTACACGACTAAGAGCCCGCTCGGTGCCGTTTTATTTGACTTTAAATTCGGATAGTTATAATACTCTCCTGAATGACCACTCGCATATCCATCAGTCTGTCGGTAATCTTTTAAAACTGATGAGACTTACAAAAATAACCCCTAATGTTTATGAAAACCAGATTCCTATTTTCAATTTTAGACTTTTTTATATTAATAGTCCTATCCCACGCCTTGACCAGTTTTATATTGTTAAGAGCCGTCCAACGAGCAGATTAGCCAGTAGGCATGATGGGCAACGCCGCCCACGACGTCTCGGTATACAAGGGAGCCGTGAACCACCTTGTTAACTGGTCAATAATAGGTTAGTAAACTTCGTAGTACTACTAGTACATTGCGAACAGTAATCGCCAAACGAAAATCTTAAAAACATACTCGACTATAATGATCTGCTAATATCAACACCAAAAATGAATATTCATTGTTAATATTCATTTTTAATAACAATTACAATTCGCACAAGACGGCCACCGTAAACGGCTTGTGGCCGAACACGGCCAACCGTAAAATAATTTACAGTATTCTTCCCAGAGTCATTATCAATTATCATATAAATACACATTTGTATATTTTTGACACACGATACACAATAATAAAACACTTTATTGAAAACATTTATTCATACATAACTCCAAGGAAAAACTTCAAACAAAACTATGTATAACACCACATATAAACATTATTTACAAGTTCACTAGAGCAAGTCATCGCTCTCCGGCGTGTTAGTGCCCTTTGACCTGAGACATATATGTATACTAAATGGTTAATTCTCGTGCTGATTTTCAGAGAATCCTAGACCGGTCAATGTGTTCACAGCTATACGATATTCAGAAATTTAATTGACAAAAAAATTAATTAGATATTAGGCACATCAACTGTCATTCTGAAAGTGGTCAAATCGTATTGAGACGCTGTTGGTGTTAACACGAGGCAAAAATGTACACAGACCCGACTGTAACAAAACCTTGAAGTATTTAATAATTCATTTGTAAGTCACGACCAACTAGTCATTAGATAAAAACGTTACGCTATACGTTAAGCATTTCCAACAATTAAGTAGCAATTTATGGTGTTACCATATCACGTATAATAAATTGCAACAATGTACCGTACCTATCTGTGTAATAAAAGCTGCTTTTGTAAAAGAAATAGATTAAATAAAAAATACTTGTATAAATTATTATTACGAAACGGTACAAAGATTTTATGTCATGGACCATAAATACGAGTTTTGAATACATTTCTAATTAAGTGATCAAATTAACATTTAAAGTACATATTACTTCAATTGACATAAAAAGATTAAGCTATTGTTGGAAATTTTTCGAATATGAATGTAAGACACAAGATTCGTGTCAGGTCTGTTTGCAACTTAAACTTTCAAAGTTGCCATATATTTAAACTTTCTAATATTTATTTGCCCACGTGAACACAACTATACTAAGCTAATTATCAAGTGACTCCATAAATATTCAAAAACTAATTTTTACCTAACATCAGTGGATTAATGTACGGTCAAAATCTAAAACATTTATCTAAAATAGACACAGATTTACCAACGAGGATTTTACATACTAATAATATATTATTATACATATACAGTCAATAAAATACACAATAATATTTACACAATATTTATTATAAAAAAACATCAGGATCATAGACAAAATGACATACCTGTTTTGTAACTGTCTTTTCAATAACGAATCATTATTTGCTAGACACGTAACTAACCGACTTGCCGGACACCCAGCGGCCGTGATCGGATCGGTTCCGAGTTCGGTACCGATTGGTACAACCCGAGCTTGTTTGGTAATACGATTTTATGAGACCGAGTACAACGATACTATCCGTCGAGTTACTGAAAGGAACCCTTTAAACTTTTTTTATATAAAATAGGTTAATGCTTGACAACCATCCCACCTGATTGTAAGTGGGGATAGTCTATGATGTTGAACGCATTAACTTATAATAGTGTATTCACTCGCCTCTTGAAGAGGATTATTATTATTATTATTCATAATTTATTTTGTTTGTTATTATTGTTGATATATTTGTATTTCGTGAAGACATATTAACTTACGTAAATATTACACAGTGAACTTAAACAAATAAAAATATCTTCACAAATCTAAATCTAATAATAGCTAATCTAATAATCGGAGGAGCCGTAAAAAGTTTTCTATTGCAGTTTCAAAATCTCTAGCCAATAGTTTTCAAATCCCAATTCGAATCAAAAGCAACATTCATATTTCAAACGAGAAATTAAATGTTTATTCATTTTTAATAATCAACATTTTATTTGAATTATGCTTTTTACACTGTATAAAAGTCAACAGGTATTTTTTCACCATCGGAATTAGTTTGTGTATACATTTATAACGCTCAGTTCCGGCTCGGTCGTTAGCGCACCAACACACGGTGCGGGACGTGGTTTTGTAGGCAAATTTCACTGTTAATCTTTATTGGGTGCATAATTAAATTGTGACCTTTTTTACCGATCGTACATTACGAAATCTGGAGACTGTAATTGTTAACTACTTCACCCACTGTTAACAATTCGCCGAGAGTCAAACAAGCCCCTATAGTTTATTTAGAAACAGATAACACCGGCGGCGATCAACAGCGATCTACATTCAGACTCGGAGGTTTATCAAATGGAAAGTCATCTGGAACCACACAGGAGAACTACCGCAGACGACGTAACTATGAACAGGGAATAAAACGCTCTCTTGCCATGGAAATGCTTTAGATAACAAAATAACGTAATCTCAATCGTAACGGGGAAACATCCATTGATTTACAGAATATGTTACGATTTCTAAATGTTACTCAATAAATAATTGATAAAATAATTTGAATTTTAGAAAAAGTCATTAATGTTTTAAAAGGCAACTTACTAGGCAAGGTACTTAAAGGCGGATTTCCAAACAATTAGTCCGCTGAATTTTGAAACGGCGCATCGAATTAAATCCGAATATCTAGTAATTAAATACGAGTAGACAGGGAAATCTCTTAAATCGAAGGGGATTTAGTCGGCTTTCCTGAGTGCACCCCGAGCGCGCCACGCCTTCAAAAGATTATACGAGAAGTATAGTTGGAAAAAGTGAACTTGAGACGCTAGAAGGATGAACGCGTACCACAGCAGGCCGTACGGATATCCCTGAAATCATACAATTCAATATATAATTAAACAACGAAGAACACAGATGATAACATCAATCCACGACAAGCTACTAATTGCAGATCATTAATCTCTCATGGTCATTCAGGAGGATAAGAGTAAGCTCCTCATTGATCCGGGACCGACTGGTGGAGCGCTTAAACGCAATTCGTGTCTGAATTTACATTGTAATGCAGAAGGAATACTTTTGGTATGGTTTACTGGCCGAAATCTACCGGCAATATCGCGACGCTTTAACATGCCCTCTGAAGCACGGAAATTATCAAGAAATTTATTCACAACATATTACCATTGTCACAAGCCGAAGCGCTGTGAGCGCCTCAAGCGCTACATAAATGAATAATCAAATAATTTCTTAGAATAAGAACTTTTCATAGAATCTTTATCGTATAGGGACTGAATGCTTTTTTTGCAAAGTTTAAATGTCACGCATTACCGCAATATGATTAATTTGTATGTAAATATAAAAATAATTTATCAAGGTATACCATAGGGTGCTATCAAAAAATTAAGGTAATTGCAATATAGCTCTATCACCGCTGCCACCAAATACTCACCTGCCACAATTGAATGTCCGGCTCGTCATCATCTTCGTCGTACGTCAGATGGCGCCACACATCACCACAGTAGTGCAGAGCACAGTACGCTAACGGGCCAAAGCCTAGCGCGCATATCCCATACATGTATCGCCTCAGGTACTTTATGTTGTTGCGTTTGATCGCCGATAACCCAAGGAAGGACAACAGCAGCGACAAACACCAGATGTACTCCCACCAGAGTGGCTGTAACACATAATTTGTTTAATTATTCATTCATTCTATTCGATGACCCTGCAGTCTGGAGTTCGAATAAACCCACCAGTCGCGCGACAGAACCCAGGGTCGAGTTGTCACCGGGGATTTTATTTCATTTTGTATGTTAATTAAAATAAACATAACTTACACACTATAATAATGTCAATGATAGGGACATGTGCAAATATTTTTTTCATTTCCACTACCAAAAACAAAGATATATATATATATATATATATTTTATATTTATATATATTATATATATATATTATATATATATATCTTTATATATATATATATATATTTTGGCTATATTTTTAAGTAACACCAGTAGCAAAAAACTAAACGGGTGACTGTGTTAAAGATGTCTTTAACACTATTTTTGAAGAACCCCATATCATAGTTTAGAGGAAATAACACAGGAGTAATGTGATCCCACAGACCTAGGTCTGTGGCACATAGGATCTCAAAGAACAGACAATGGTCAGTTTCCCTGATATATATATATGTGTGTAAGCGTGTGTATGTGTTTGTGTGTGTGTGTGTGTGTATATTTACAGTTAATAATTTACAGATTAAAAACTACTTCTGATTTGATTTCTACCTGTGGTATTTGCAGCTCCTCAATCTCGAGTATAAATATGTCAAGCTTATCTAGGATATCTGCAGAGAGCTTGGCCAACATCACCAGAAATAGCACATGATGGAAGAATACACAGTATTTTAGCCTTGATTTATTTAGTGCACTGAAAAAAAAAAGAAAGAGTGTAAATATTTTTTAAAAGAACCAACTCCACTTTTAGTGGTGATGTAGCCTTAGTTAGTGAAGCATAATTACTTAGCAAAATACCTATTCCCCTCTACTGGAGTCATCCACACTGTAATGATATATATTAGATATATATATCTGCACCCCTTATTCTTTTTTTATTAGTATCATTGGCTTCTACAGTTCATTATTAACCTTAAAAACAAAAGCAGCTCCATGATTTATAATTATAAGAGTTCCAAAACAAAGAAGGATCATATGAGTCTGTTTATCAGTCCATCAATAATAGCTAATTATTTGCATATCTAATAGATTTTTAAATTTTGTGCACTGAAGAGGTTATTTAACACTACAGATTTTTGACATACAAAATCGATACCTGATTTTTGTGTTTAATATTTTCAGTATGCAAGGAAAATTAAAACAAACTTTAGCCAAGACAATTATGTGATATATATAAAATATCTTGTTACGAGGGACACAACTATATTTTTGTATATTTCAAAACATTATTGTTAAACATAGTCAAAAAAATTCATGAACTCATAATCACATTTTATATAGTTAAAAAGTAATGAAGTATACACTGTTGTATATTCAGGGTGAAATATAGACATTTAAATAAAAATAATTGTTGAAAATAGAATATGCAATGACAAGACTCGTAGTAACTGCAGCTTCAAGTTTGTTGTATGTACAGAGAAAAGAAGAAAGAATATTTTGTTCTAACACACCAAACATATTAAAACAATAAGTAAACAGATACATATTAAGTTTTTCTTAATGCAAAATTGTGATGAAAAATAATGTTTTGTTCCAATACAGATTACAAATTCGTAAAGCCCCACAATGATCCAACATAAATAACAAGCTTTTAGATCCCCCCAGAAACCCCGATACAAGGCTGTGATGCTCATACTGATAACTGAGGGGTTGATAAAGTGGTCACAGAGTAGAAGGTAAATATAACTATTTTGTTTTATTTATCACATTACACATAGTGAATTATTGTTGTGTAGTACCTAGCACCTATCCTTCGAGGCCCATTGCTAGAAAAATTCATATTAAAATTAATAATGTATTAAACCTTAGTAACAGTGCCATAA
Organism: Megathymus violae; assembly: GCA_003671415.1. Taxonomy (NCBI): domain Eukaryota; kingdom Metazoa; phylum Arthropoda; class Insecta; order Lepidoptera; family Hesperiidae; genus Megathymus; species Megathymus violae. The sequence goes on from PDGT01000014.1 coordinate 558,903, forward strand.
AGTTTAGAATTTTACAAGAAGCTCCATAATAAGTACATATGTTATTTATTAATTTAAAAATATTAAAAAATGTTGGTCGCCTTCATTATATATATATATATTAACATAATTTAGAACCTTTTAGCAAATGAAAAGCAATGGCATGACTATAAATTGCCCAGGTTTAAATAAACGGCGGGAAATCTATTCTCTATCAATTGCTTTCGTCTAAAAATAATTTGACGGAACTTGATGAAATAATGTCGTCTGTCACACACCCCGGATCAAAGGCACCCTCTAACCAACCTACAGGAATAAAAATACATCTCTACCTCACCTTAATTGATATTGAATCGCTATTTTCTCTCTATGTTCGAAGTCTGCACCGTTAGTCCCAGTCACCATAATACCACCTCTAGAAGCCATTTTATAAATAAAAATCTATTAAGGAACTAAAACAATGGATTTTTCGTGTCTTGCCAAAATCACCCGAGGCGACATTCAGTTATAACCCTGTTTACAATCCACTATTTTCAATTAAAACCACTTTAACATTTACACATCACACACATCTGCCAAACGTAATTGAATCGAGCTGGCGAAAAAATACCAAAAATGCCAACGTCTCAAGGCTGACGCGTTCAGAAATTGTTTGACATATGCGTTTAGTTTTAATATGTCAAGTCAAATTAGAATCTAGAAATTATTTATTTAATTTCCTTATTAGTTTCACAGCATAACAGTATAAATAAAACATATATATATATAATACCCTTTTGTTGGTAAGTACAACAAGTACTTCCACTTAGAGGGCTATTAATTAAATTAACGATTAACAATAATCTTTCCTAAAATTACACTGCACTGCAGTGCATTATTCCTTTTCGCATAGTGGTGACAAAACTTATTATTTTGAGCGCGCCTTTCTACAGTATAGCATAATTTAGAGAAAAATAAACTGATTCACAGAAAAATATTGAAAAAAATATTCAATGAGCTGTTCACCTCTGAGAAATTATTTTAAGTTTTGCGTATGACAACAAAATGGTGGCAATTGGAACTATCAAATAACATACCTGTGATGAATTATTTGTGGACTTTGAAAATCTATATTTACGCTACACAAAAAATCGATTTTACTTAAGGTACCTACATTTTTATTTATGAATTGGCATATTTTATTTAGGCAGGTTAGATTTTCAGTAAGATAAGTAACATTTATTTAGTTATTAAGCGTCAACTGAAGTTGCGCCAAATCTTTTTTTTTTTTCCGCCCAGACAAGGAGATAGGGCTACCCTCCGGAGAGCGGGGGAGGGGGGTGGTGAATGCTCATAGCATACCAGCACAGCCGGCTGCACTGGTTATATGGGACTCCCAAAAAAACCTAGGGGCCTACCCACTAAACACCACCCGAGGTTGGCTTTGGCCTGGAGGCCTCTAAGCCGTCATCTGATGCGACCCCCTTTAGGGAAAGGGGGCGCTTCGCTAAATCGGTTAAGCCGATTTATTTATATATTATATTGACGTATATCAATGATGACGTATTATATCAATAACTGTCATATGCATCCGACTAACCACAGAGTACATTAGTATATTACGATCTATGTTTACGACTATCTTTTCCCCACCCGCCATAATGTTTCAGTGTTACATTATGTTATGAACAAATTAAATTATTGACACTAATCAAGCTGAAATCTATAATTTGAATAATAAAGAATGCTTTCGATTAATATGATCTATTTTCTATAGATTGTACATGGTGATGCCCAGGCTTCATACATTTATGAAACATCTTTACTTTTAGAAACTCCGTTTCCTTTTTTACCCATAGACTAATTTCTCATAAGATTACAACCTAGCCATTAAACTTGTTGGAGCGTCTGCTGTACCGCAATCCAATTAGTGGTGCCATTTTGCTTACCATATATACCTTTAAATAGCGGCTACTTTCCAGTAGTTTTGTCGACACAACTATTAATACTTTTTTTTCACTAGTACTGACATAAAAAAGGCAGATTCTTGTACAGGATTACTGGAATGTTACTACAGATTAATAAAGTTTTAAAACTGAAACGTAATTAGACCTGCTAATATAGGATAAGTATTACAAAGTATTTAAAAATGTCCTTGAAGTTACTAGCCACTTCTTCATTTAGTTGTTTCCAATGCAGGGTCTGGTTTGGAATAATCTGACTTTAAAATAAATTGAAAAAAGAAAGTGTCACAAGGGTAATGATTCAACTCCTTAGTGTTGATGATATAAAAGCTCTTCACTTCGAAACCTAAGGAGCTCCTGATTTAGAATTAATATTGTAGGGCAGATGTCGAACTGTAACATTTTTATTGCAGCGTAGCTTGTAACACATAATTTCCGCCTTCTTATTGCGAACTTTATTGGTATTTAGTGACCATCCGAAATTGAATATTACACTACTTTACCAACATCTTAATACTTAACTTAGTATAATCAGATATGATGCTACGTAGGCGTATCATAAATTCCGGGGTGTAGGTCATTGGCTTCTCCGATATACACGACAACGATCGGGTAATGGTAATCATTAAATGTCACGGTCAAGAAAGCAATTATCGGTGGCTTGCCAAATCGAAGCGTTCGAAAACAAAAAGGCTACTATCGATAGCTTTGTTCCACCGGCGATGCTTTGTAAACAAACTGAGTTCTTTGTGTTAACAATGTTTGTTTTTATTCCAGTTTGATTATAAATTAGACTGGTAAGTATAGGCCACTACATGTTAGTTCTGACTGTTCTAAAATGAAAAGATTGGTTTTCGTTGTGACGCTCGCTTATGTGGCTATTCAGGTATGGTCAGGTTTTATTTCAATGATTTTAAAAATAAATTATCGACGCTAAGACTGAGAAATGAAATGCAAATCATAATCAATGTTATTAGATTATGTTAATATTAAATGTGTAAATTAAATAAATATGCTATACGTATTTGCTTTGAGTAGCATTACTTCTTGCCTGAAGTTGCGTGCTATCTGTTAGTAACCTAAATTCGGTTGTTGCTCTGTTTGGAATAGGTTTTTATTTCTATAGGTCAGCTTTAGTATCCACAGGTCGCATTAACCAATCAACACAGTGGTCACGACCGCCTGTCAATTTAGTTTTAAATAATGGACTATGTTCATCGACATTATTCTATTCTGACGAGGAATACAACTATATACAGTTACTTCCGTATTGTTGCTGAATGTTTTCATAAAAAATAAATTTACCCCTCACAAAAATCATTTTAAAAGCTCTCTCTCCTTCCTTACTCTCTTTCCACTAATTTGGTCAACGATTTGGTCTACCATCTAAATCTAGCTGCACTTGAAGCCGTTACCACAGGTAGGACCAGGTGACCTAGAAAGATAATGACCATTAGTTGGTTCCGGGGCTACTGAGACCATTGTAGTTTTTACTAACAACAGATTGAATTTGCGTTGAAATTTAACTTTTTTTTATATATTAATAGCCAAAAAATGAGCAGACGAGCCATCTGATGGTAAGTGGTCACCGTCGCCCATGGACATCAGCAAGACCAAAGGTATCACGGATGCGTTATCGGCCAGGAAATAAGAAGAAGGTTAGAAAGCAAGTACTGGCTCTCAAGCTCCCAGCCGGAACACGACGAGTCGTTTGGCGGGTGACTCAAGCAGGAGGGTGGTAGCTAGCCAGGCAGGCTTCACGGAAAGATAATAATACCAGTAATAATATTAATGACTTAATAATAATACTGATAATATAATCCGTACGCGAAGCCCTACCACCAAGCAGGCTGGCTTCTGTCGCCTGTTACGACACCATGTTCTGCCAGCTTGGGATTGGGGGGAGTATTCTAAGCCGCCCTAATACGGCTTGAACTTAGTACTATAATGAATAGGAAAAATATAAGACTTAGTCTTACTATGGGTAACTGTATAAGAAAAATCCCAATCCCATAAGTTCTGCTGGTACTAAGGCTATTCGGTAAAATTATTGAGAACTGCCGTTTTTTCCAGCTAACCTGTGCAGCACCCGCGTCAGAAAATGACAAGAAAGAGGCCACCGGCTCAGCTTCACCTGGCGAGGCAATCGACGCGTCTCCTAGCACGGCAGAAGTGAGACAATTTATATTTTAAACACCTACGATTAATGAATATATTATTCATTATAGTAGGTTCTTTACTTGGCTCAAGAAACTTTGTTAGCGTCTCACATCCAACTGCCGAGCGCACTCACAATATAGGTAACTTAAGATTAACAGGAACCAGCTCATTGAGCGCTCTCTGCTTCCAAGCCCCGAGTATTAAAGTAGGTAATTGTTTGCAGGCAAAAGTAAAAGTTGTCGGGATAACCCATGCAGCAGAAGATGCGATGGTCTCACGAGATGCGTCCAAGGAACCCGCTGCTGCTGCTGCGGCGGCCAAGAAGGCACAGTGATCATTCATAATTTATCTATAACAAATTTACAGCCTTCACAAAAATAAAAAATGTAAAAACAAAACGAGTATTTTGATATTTACTTATATTTTTAATATCTTCACTTAACCATTGTAGTCATTTAATATCTGGTAACATTAAGCAAGCACATCTTCTGCAATGTGTTCATTATTGTCAAACATTTTATAACTTTAAGCATGGCTGACTGGTGTTAAGAAACTTTTTGCAGATATCTCAACTGAGGCTCCTTGAATGTGATCTCAACTTAACATCGATTATAATAAAATTACCAACACGCGCATACTTATATTCAATCGAACATGCCTTGAATTTAACCCGAAATACAAAAAAGAAAACAAGCTAATTGTGTATAAAATTTATTAATGCAATAAGAAACGAATATGTAGGTAGGGTTCAGTGTGAGTGGGTAAGTTGGTTGGTAGTGAAAAATAGGATGTCCCGCACACTGGCGCGCGCTAGGAGATGCAGGGGCCGCGCGGCACACTCTCCTTGGATGTACAACGTCACCTGGCGACATTCAATTTGATACCTATATACCTGTTAAGCTAAGCGTAAATAGAGCAGATCTGTATCAATCCTCACAAGTAGCAAAAACTTAATTATGTAGGTAGGAATAGGCCTATTAGTACCATTAATAAACACTTCACTTCTTTTGTAGTTAATTTCAATATGAATTCAGTAGTCATTCATCACATGAACTGAATTTGCCTTGCAGAAAGAGATACGCCGTCATTCACTAAATTATTTTCACGTCTTCACCCATTCAAATGTCTATAAACTTATATTTTCTGCTTCAGCTGTAGCCAGACAAGAAAATTAAAAAATAATTTATCTAGATGAGGTTAAACATCTACACCCATCGGTCACTTGCGTCTATCAGGTTTCCATCTATGTATAAATATTTCGTTCACCAAACATGGCTCCGACCAACTCCCATTGAACTTGATCGAAAGATCGGCATGAAATATTTGTAAATAAAAATTGGAACAAAAAAGTTTACAATGTCTATGCAGAACAGATACAGTTTGTCTGTCTCTCATCACAAACATGTTAGTTTAAAAATTTTAGAAGGCAGGAAAATTTCGTGAATGTCCATTTCAGTTAAAACGTGTAATATCCGCGACGATATAACTTTTATTTTCTAGAAGCTTCTAACATACGACGTGCAGAAGCACTCGCCTGCTGCGGCCCGTGTGCGCTCGGTTCCTCCGACAGCGGCTCCGAGCGCGGCTCGCGGGGCTGCTTGCGCCGACGCTTGTCGCCGGCCCGGCGGTCGCACCGCGCGCGACCGGACGACATGTTCAACGAACATTCTGGAACGATACCCCCAGTCACCGCCAATCTAAATATTGAACGGAACACGATCATCACCGCCGACGGTCTAAAAGGAAAAATACTCTCCACTTTCGTGGTGTAAGTACGGCCGACCAGGCACAGAGGCTGAACGAGGTGTGTCGGTTTCGAATCGGCCGGGATATATATTGATGCGATGGAAAAATATTTGTGCTCGGGTCGTGGTTGTCAGTAAATATCATTAGTATATGCCCTTGTTACACGTACACAGAGACACCTAGTGGGGGAGAGCCAACGTGAGAGCATTTTTTAAGCTTAAAGCACTTTTTATTCGTAGATAGAATCTTTGCAAGATTTGCACAGATCAGCATTGTTGTCTATTCTGCAAATTGTTCAGTGTACAAGCAAATTATTCAAGCAGCATTACATTCCTTTTGAATAAAGTGCTTGCTAAATATTGGCTTCAACCCATTAGCGGCCAACTGTAGAATGTTCTCTCGTAGTAATTGAGGTGTCTACAGCACACTTCACCACGCTGCTCCAGTGAGGATCAGTGGTGGTTAGTGACTTACCCAAATGTCGGAAGTACTTATGCCACTCGAAGGCGTCCGACATGAATTAATGACAGCTACCTGCCTATTATTTTTAATGTACTATCTGACGCACAGAAACGCTAAAGAAATTTTGTAACTAGGTCACCCTTTTTACTACTGACCTGCAGTCTCTTAATCATTCGCTTCAGGAATAGTATCTCGTATGTGACTTCACCTGAATGCAGTTCTATCGGAAGATGTTCGCGGTTAGCAGAAACGATCTAATTCAAGTTTGGCGCATGGCCGTTTGCTTCTTTCACATCGATAAAAATAACTGCTATGCATATTTTACATACAGAACGCAAATATGTTAGAAAATAAAATCAGATATAAATCGTGAATGGACCTAATAATAGAAATACTGACCCCTTACCACATTTATAGGAATTGGTGACAATTTCCTACTGAGTTAACGTGAGTTACTTAAATAATTTATTGGTTGAGACGATAGCTGAAACTCTCCCGTAGTACCTTCTTCGGTGTCGTGGTTAGGCGCAGGCAACGGGTGTGGTGATGCATGGGCCCCGCATGAACGTCGGTATTCTATTAGCCGGACGAGGCAATCCAGAGCGGTTTGTTTAGTCTGCGAACGTGGTTAGCTTTTGTAACGACAGAATTCAACTATTTTAGAGCCAAGCCTTCGCAACAACAATCCAACTCTGCTGTGTCCGATTCATATGTTTACAAAGATTATTGATCACAGTATCGATCTAAAGCGTCGACATCACCGTGGACGTCACTGATGCGTTATTGAACTTATCAACTGGCTATATCTTTTCTGTAGCTATAGCTATGTCTTTATTTCAAACGAATAGAAATTTCACTAATTACCAACCAAAGTATCGCCCGGAATGGTTAGTGACCTTTAATAGAAGTTACCTAACAGCAGGCTGTATCAAAGATGAGGTAGCAATGAACTCGGCGATAGACAGAACTCCTTACACCAGTTTCAGCTCCTTACAAATGCTCCCAGAAGAGTTTTTGTATTTATTATTATATAATTTTGTGTGTCTGACTCTGTGAGGACTAATCAAAATTGATTAGTTTCATCTTGATTAAATGCAATTAGTGCATACCCTAACTTCATCTAACAACGGCTCGAAGGCGGCCGGGTCGGCGGAGTCCTTGAGAGCCTCCCAACTCCGGAACAGTCTCCGGTCGGAGGCTCGTACTGAGCTCTCTAACTCGCGGATTTCTGTGAATCGTGCACAACAAAGAAGTAGCTTAAAGCATCACTTTGGGAAACGTTATAAAAACACTCAAGTATTCAGGTCTCCTCGCATTGCCTCTTTTCTGCTTAGCATACACGTAACTTAGAAAAATCCAAGATTCGAATGCTGGCTTCAAATGTAGGTTGACGAGCGGTAGACTGATATCGAAGGTTCTAGGTTATCACTGTATAAATCTACGGTGAATCTAATTCTACTGCAAATTCACGTAGTCCTTTGTATGAAAAAAATTTTTGATCGCGGGGCACAGCAATAACATGGGAAATGACGCCGCAGCGTTATTTACAAAGAGGGAAACTATTTACTTGGACATGAATTTGATAAATTTAAATGATTTCTGTAACTGTAAGAAAAAAAACTCCTAAGAAATTTCTTGCCGCTTCTTCTTCCGATATTACTTTGGTATGGAATTGTTGAAGCGATGGCGCAGTTTGACTTTTAGAAACTGTAAGAACCAACTTCGAATAAAGTTTTATTTCGTTTCAAACGGAGGAACTTTAAGCGAACACACCGGCATCTCGGAGGCGAGTGAGGTGCGCAACAAGGTCGGCTCGCTGCGCGTGCAACACTCGCCGCTGTTCGCGGGCACGTTGCGCCGCGTCGCGAGCGTTGCGCGCCTCCGCCGCCAGCGACGCCACCTCGCGAGCTTCCGCCTCGAGCCGTTTCTCTAGCTCACTGAAAGTAAATGTTACAAACATAGGAGTGATGCCAACTGACGTGGCCCTGACTGATATGCACCAGATATGATGCAAAGCAGATTTGTGAAGAAAATAATCCATAATCGATGTCAGAAACATTTTATCTTGTGCCGATATAGATTGGAACTGAAACTTAACGCTGCAGTATCTTCTGCCATTCGAGTCTACCCTTATCTTACAATAATATTAAATGAGTAGAAATAGTATTAAATTCAAATTCAAAAGCATTTAATCATTTAATATATATGTAAATACACATTTAAATACACTTGTTTACGTACTTTTTTGCTTCTTAGACGGATGAAATTGCCACCACTTGACCTTTATTGACACTTTTGTGAAGTAACTTTGTAGTCCTTGTTTTATTTTGGTTTAAACTGAATCAGACTACTGGATTGACTAGCTAGCTAGCTACTTTTGAGTTAGCCGTTCCATTTTAGTCTCTAGAAATAACAAAATCCATGTTTTTAATAATTTTTTTATTCGCATACTCATATCCCCAGATTGGATTCCCTAGACTGTGGCGTCGTCGCAATACATCTAAAGATGCCAGTTAACATAACAAGCTAATGGATACCCAAGTTGATACCAACATTGATAGTGTCGGTGACCACTGAATAAAACTTATCGGTTTTAACACCTTATGCTGAACTCTATCACCTATACCACAGATATATTTGGGTAAAATATGCTCCAGGTATCAATTCTAGGTATTATGAAGATTAATTTATTTAATATTAGTCCATGTAAGTGTATTGTACCGACCTGGGGTATTCTCCGGTGACCTCTGCATACGACTGAATATTTCTGATTACTTCTACTAGGTGGTGCAGCTGGTTGCAGAACTCTGGCAGCTGTTCAGGAGTTAAATATTGACCGCTGTACCTGTATCGCAACGAAGTGAGAAAGTTAAACGAGTGTTCCGTAGAGCTCCTTGACCAGGTGCCTGCGTCACGATTCCCGTAGCGTACCACTCACCCAAGAGTGGATACCTTAACGTTCAATTAAAGTTTTTCAGCCATGGAAGTCGAAACAGTAAGGCGCTCCTACCACATTTATATGATAATGAGTAGATACTTAAATAAAAGAGGCGAAAAGACTAAGGCAATATTGATTTCTCTGGTGTTAGGTAAACATGGCTAATGAAAACGTGACGGTTGAAGATTATCTATCTGGTGCTCAGTCTTCTGATTCATTATACATCTCAAAACTAATCAAAAACCGTAAATGAAATTGCAGTTGAAATGGTCTACTTTTGGCTGTTCACTTTCTCTTCTACCTTTCTTCTTTTTCTGTAGTGAAGCACGATACAAACCTCATATCGATATTGGCCGCGAATTGCGCGTCATCGAGGGGGTCAGTGGAGGTCGCCGCCGCCAACGGCGTTTCTGTTTCATCCGTTGCGCTGCCGCATCCAATTTCACTCATTCTACAACCAGATGAGATGATATGATGATGGACCAATATATATTATGATGATCAATGTAAATATTATCATTATTTTGGAAACAGGAGAAGAACCTGACAAACAGAAAAAGGTCTCTTAGATGAAATGTAAATTGGTTCATTTGTAGTACAATCATCGTCGAGGTATTGCGATTGCATCTGTCATGAAGACTGAGGACTATAAGAGCGAGCAATAGTGTGACAGGCTTGTAATTAAACAAATTAAGGTAATGAATAGATTTTATATACATTGGTGAATGCGTAAGGTTTGAAAGTCAATCTCTCGCTTAAAGAACAGGGTTCGAATCAATCACACGCCACATCGGTGTGAAACAGTTATAGGTTGTGATTATTGATAAGTAACCATGCCCGTGGTTTGCTTTACCGATTACTAAGCAAGTTGTACGCCGGTTTGCTTGTACCATATCAATAAAACCCAGCACTAACCCAGCAGAAGTAAACGAGTAGTTTTTGTCGAGTGCGCTGTACCGGTGCTCGCCGCGAAGTCTGCCGAGCAGGCGACCCAGTAGCCGCGACTGCCGGCCTCCCGCGCTCCCGCCGCCCTCCGTACTCATTGATCTCTGGCTTACGATTTATTTAGTCAACGAGTTTCATTGTCTGTACCTGATCGAGAAGCAGCCGCTAGTAAAGAGAACGGTGTTCAATATGCATTAGGGTTTTAATTAAAGGCAATTGTTTATATTAAACATATTGTCTTGTTCAAATTTTGATCGGGACAAACGCCTGTCTAAATCATCGTGATAACTCATAAATAACTGTCACACTGATAAGCTCGTTTCTCTTCTCAGATTGAATCGGTTTAAAGCCATATTAAACCACGCTTACCAAGTGTGGACCAATAATTAAAATTATTATTTCTGTTCCAAAAGTATTTCTATAAGATTCGTTTAAAAAACCGCCATGTATCTAATGTTTGAAGGTAAATTAATACACCTAATATTAAAGATCCATGTTCAAAAACGGTGCGTAATGGATATTTCAAATAACAATCACCCTAGCTTTATAGAGTCACTGTGAACTATGAGCCTCAACCAATCATGAGTTAGGTACCATACATCCGATCTTAATATATACGAATACCCACACGTTAGAAGAAGCTAAGGAGATTACAACACGTGACAAATAACAATTAAAAAAAACACATTAACGAAATTGATAAAAACTTCGACTCGTCACTGAAAAAGGTACACATTTTAATTAAAAATATTGAAAGAAAGAAAGAAAGAAAAACATTTTTATTCTGTCTTGTGTAACAAACCTCACCATCAACCACGCAGATTTGCAACACCAGGACGTTAGCGACGCGTTGCCGGCTAGGAAAAGGAATGTTGAAGCCGCTGGTTATTGGCTCTCCATTCAACCAAAAAACTCAGTGGAGTTTTAAGCGGTTGTAGCTGCCCCGATATGTTACCATGCAATCGTGTCGAATGGGACGGAGTCCGGCGACTTCCAATAGCAAAACATTGCCTCGTTCGTTGTCCAGGAGCGTGCGCCGCGAGGGTAGACAAGGTCGGACTCGAGAATGGAGGAAGTCCCGTACACGTATCGAGTCATGATACATCGCTTCACTTGCTGTATTTCTAAATTTTACTAGGAGGTACTTATCTGTTGCTAGAAAGTTAAGTGTTATTTACATAGTATCGATTAGTTTAAATATAATGTAACTTACATAACAAAAGAAACTGGTAAAATATTGTAGTTCTGTTTAGTTACAAGACAACCCATGTTAAACACTCCGTGTGCACACGTGAACCATGTTTTTTTAAATATTTCGGAATGTTTAGGAGCCTGTGGACATTTTGGTTCTTGTCAATGTAATTAATTGACATAATCTAAAGTGCATACACAAGGTTTTTATGATAAAAAAATATTGCTATTGGCCTGTGTTTTTCAATATAAATAAGAATACGATATTAATTGAACGGAGTAGTGAATTATGAGGAATTGAGATACGTTATTCTAACTGGTGTTCTTAAGCAAAACTCGAAACACGCACGCATGATCGAGGGTTAGGTTAAATGGGTACTTACATTGATCGAGATTTTGATTACAACTGAAAGTACATTTATTTTAAATTTGATAGTTTTAATATCAAATTCGCGAAAATCAAACAGAGCATTATCGTTTTCTGAGGTTACAAAGAGTTCTAACGGCAGATCTCCGTTTCATATTGTTATCAGTTAATAGTTCTGTAATTCAATTTTTTTTTTAATGTTTCTAGTCGATTAACGAACCTCCTGATGGCAAGTGACCACCATCGCCCGTAAACTTGAGTAACACCAAAGGCATCACCAAGTATTGCTGACCGAAAAGGAAGTGAAGGACCTGCGTTTGTACTGGTTCTCCGACACTGCGACCGAAACACGTATGAAAAATTTCAAGGTCGATTTGAGAAAGAGCTGGGTCAAGATTGAGCTGGGTGGTACAAAGCCCAGTGGCCTCAAGAGGGGGGGGATCGTCCGCCGTGGCCTCGTGCGCGGTTAAGCAGTATAAGCCACGTGAAGGGACGTGGCTTGGACTCGAGGGTGGATGGAGTGCCTTACATCCCAAATTTCTGTCTATCTTACTGGTGAACAATTAAGGTACTATTTGTATTAATTTATATACTTAGGTGGTACATATACTAAACAGGTATAGGTAATAAAAATAAAACGCAGCAATGAAGTTGTATTGCATTGTAATCCATATAAAAATACAATTATCGTTATCAATATACATAATAGCATTTGCCAGCGAAGGCATACAAAATTATTATTCCATAGTTAAAACGCCAAGTGCAATCAATCCTACTAACATTAAGTACGTTAAATTCGTAAGGAACGCGTCTGTTCGACTCGGCTGTTACTAAAAAAAATGAATTTTTGATGTTATATTCTATACACTCCTATCTTTTCTGTAACTATTAAAACAATTTATCACAATAAAAGACCAATTAAATATTGATAGAAGCATAAACATAATTAACCTATTTAAATGTAATACGTAATAATTAGAAAAGTATCATTTTGAGTAAATTATTTCAGCCTAACTACAAAACTTGTAACCTACAAATCTTGTGACCATAGACAAGTCCAAAGAGTTTGGCTAGCGTAATGCCACTTTGACACAAAAGCGATATCGTGAAACATTAAAAAAAAAATTCTAATAGTACGTAAATAGATGTACTGGATTCTTTGTGGAGTAAATAGAAATTAAGTTTGCGAGGATAACACAAGAATAGTTCCACCGGCTCAAGCGAAACCGCGCTAAGAAGCTCGTTTGGGACCAGCGCACCACGCTTCCAACCGAAACTCACTGTCAACAAGCTCGTTCACATGCCGCAGCAAAAACCTCAACTTTATTCAATTCTGACCGTTGTCCAGTTTGTGTACTGCATATTGAAATCCACACCATGACTATGAAATATTAAACCTGGGAATATTTATGACTTCACGTTAACTCGTCACGTTAATATTATTACCACGGTGTACATTATATTATCGTGAGGACGAAACTAAACCAATTGAAATCGTGCCCTAGTCTACTGTTGTGACTGACTTCACCCGACGAAACCGTACTGACAAGACAATCGCGTCATTATTGTTTCCTGATTAAATGCCATTAAGATCAGGCTATTAGTGAGCGTTTAAGCAGGATTTCGCTGCCTAAAAACGACACTAGCGCCTATAGACGCGCTAAACGTAAATACCCGATTTGCGACATACGAAAATATGCTTAATCTTGAACCACATTTACATTAGACATTAACCTCCATTGCGCAAGTCATTCATAAACCATAAATCATTCACAAGCCATTCCGAAAAGTTCTTTATAATTCGCAGTTCTCAATGTTTTCTGCTGAATAAAAGTCTAAACATAATCTATGGATCAAGGATTTTTTAGACAAAACTGTACACGGGTTATCTCCGAATTTGACTGTAATTTGTGAGAGGCAATATTGTGTGAGGGCAATGGAGAGCATTAAGATTTGAATACTTTGCTATACTAGAATTTACCATCTTGTTGGAGCTGTAGAAGAAAGATGATCCAGTTTTAGTGGCCTATGTAAGTCATGCAGATAATCATAAATCCGGATACATTAAAATATATTATATTATTTGTTACAGTGAAGTCTATTTCATAACCAGAAAATCCGGACCATAAAAACTCTAAATCATTCCACGCTGTTGATACGCGTACATTGATCGATACAAACTTCAACCCACCGATAAAACGTCAAAAAGATCAATGGCAATCATTTTTACATTGTATTTTTTCATGATTATATAAATTGACGCTTATATAAAAATTTTACACATTTCTCTTCCAATCAAGGTTGCCATGTTTGTCCAAGATACATTCTAAAATAATAAATTTGAGTATGGACACTGTTGGGCGGGTCTCTGCTACTGGTGAAGATGGAATGTACTGAGCCAATACAATGCAGATTGTTGATAACAACCAATTTATGAAATCTTATAAAAACACTACATTTCCAACAGATTTTTAATATCCATTCGAGACTGTTTATTGAGCCTGTTGTTTTTTAATCGATGAATACAAATTACATTTTAAACAAAACATCTTTCTTTCTTGTTATTGTGTCTAAGATTGCATTGCGCCATATTAATTTCCACGAAACAAGGGCAAACCGTTTCATATTTCAAATCTTAACTTAGAATTTTCCAATGTAATGGAGCGTACCGGCACACGACACCAGACATCAATAAAGGCACATCACTTCACACGCAACTAATAACATAACTGGTCCCAGCGAAGATCTTAACGAACCGGACACCACACCAGCCTTACCACAGACCTGACGAGAACCCACCTGATGACAGAAAACGTGCAATCAGATTATATTTTAAAACTAAATGAATAATGTATATCTGAATAAATATTATTAATACATCGGCTAACGGTATTCCGAATTTTTAGTCTCCTCGAGAGCCAGTTACGTCGAGAGAAAAGTCTCAATAGACTAAGAGAAGACTGTTATGACTGAGACTGTATATCGGTAACGGTTCTCGTATAACATTTCGATAGCTCTCAACGACGCCACAAGCACGCGTGCCCTACAGTATCCCCCGGAGCCACAAGGGCGGTAGCTCTGAGTGATGCCGCTATCACTGGACGGTTGCATCGATAAGCTGTTATTATCTCTGTAATTAAACTGGGTGGGTTAAATGTGTGATTCTGTTGGTACATGATGGTCAGATTTTGTACACGTCTAGTTGTCTACCGCCTTCATTCTAGATTGAACAGGTTAATCACATAACTTACCTGGAGGCACGCGCACGCGTTTCGGCGCCTCGTTCCTGGTCGGCTCGGTGGGCGTCACCGCCTTCGGGCTCTCAGACTTGGTCTCCACGGGCGTGGTCGCCTGCACAGGCGACGGCGCGGGCGCGGATTCTTGCGGAGACTCGGGCGCTTGCCCGTTCTGACTGGGCACCGCTGCACCGTTCGTCGGCTTCGCTGGCTCGTCGACTTGTCCTGGAACCGATTGCAAATTCTTTTTACTACACATTGTATATTCGATTATATATGTACATAGGTTTTTCACTTACGTTATTCACTTATTTCCCCGCAAACACGCTTCATCGAATTTTGTTCGATAGGTACTTAATATAAATGCACGAGAAAATTGCAGGCCACACTCTGTAAAAAACGTGCATCTCCTAAGCTTATGCGATAAAATTCGGATTGAAATCGGGCCCAGCGCACTTCACTGTCATCACCACGACATTCTCTACCCCCCTTTCTTTCAACCATAATAAATAACCATAATTGCTAGTATTCACCGGTAGACTCACAGAACGCGATGTTGAAATATAAATATATAAATTCTGTTACAATAAACTTAAGATAATTCAGTGCCAATATGACAAGAACTGAAAACTCGGAAGTTCATACTTCCCTAGGAACATATAATAAAACAGATAATAAAAACAGACATGGAAAATAGAGCGAATCGATTATGTACATACATAATTTATGTCCTGTTGTTTGTCTATCGCCCGTCAAACGGGCACTCGGTTACATCAATCATCGGGGCTATCAGAAACGAATCAATTCGTCGCCGCACGTATAGAGACATATATATCACACGCCCATACACAACAGATAACACAGAAGTCTACATACTTTGATAGAACGACATAACGGAAATTATAACGAGAGCGTAGATGTTTCCATCCGTATCAAAGTCCAAGCAGAGTTTGTTTTGGACTTTGCTAGACCCTGAACCCACTAGCCAAATTCCCACGACTCCACCGAGCTGCTTCAATGTGAATTGGTGGAGGGGCCAGTGCCCAAGTGGTGTAGATCGGATATTTTTAATTTGCCCCGAAAAGGCCTCCGGTGGTTTACAACATAAGTGCTCAACTTTTATCTGACGAATAACCGAGACAAACCGCTAAACAGCTTACCACGTCCTTCGAAGCAATTAACTTTAAGGATTTATACTACTAACAATCAACTATTAAAGTACCGACCGTACCCGCAGTGACTCGTTTTAGTTTAAGTGCTCGGGAGAGAGAGAGAGAGAGAGAGATGGTACTGGTGGTAACCTAACTGTAATGCCGGCTGTTATATAAAAAAGTTGTATGCGGCAAATTTCGTACGGAATTGTATAACCATATAAAATACTAACCGCAAGCTTGTGCAGGTCTACGCCCCGTGCGTGGGGGCTCCGGTTCCCCGCCGAAGATATCGGTATGTCCGCCGCCGGGGGGACGAAGCACCCTGCTCGACAGACGCGAGCCGTCTCCGAGCCCAACGTTGAACGAAGTTGAAGTCATTTTTAGTTTTATTTTTTTATCTGCAAACAAAGTTTTACGTTATCGAGCATAATATGTTAAAATTAAAAATTATTCAACAAAAATTTAAGTAACCTATATATAGATAACAATAAATAATTTCAAATTAGAAAACCTTAACAATAATAAATTACATGATTAACTTCTATATTACTAAATAGGGAGAGAATTTATTCATAATTCGAACTTAGGTAAGTACTTTGCATATAATTAAGACCAAATTCTTGGTTTCTACCTACACACTAATTTAAAACAGGGACTTGCACAATATTCTGAAACAGAGTTATGCCTATTGCTATAGCATATAATATCCGTATTCAGTTTTGTTCACAAACCCATATTTCCTAATATTTTTTCCAATCTCTAAATCTAAACATGAATTTTGAAACCGAATAACGTTTCCATCATTATTAATCATGATGGTTTGTAAAATACCAACAGGGATACCAACGAAAAAACCAATCAATGTAAAAGACTTAACAAAAATTATACTTAAGAAATAAGAAAGACATCAAGAGAGCATGATACTATATTTATTTTGTGACGTATTCATGTAAAATTACATAACGAAGAACCAGGACATTAATTTGTCAGTCACAGCCAAGAATAAAATAGCTCATTAATGTAATGGACATTCTCATTCCATAAAAACCAAAACCATACAGTGTGTAGCTAAGGCTACGTATTATTAGGTAGGATGAGCATTATTGATCAATTAATAATAAAGCAGTCTTTCCAGCACGACGCGTTACCCTTTACATAGATAGAACTTGCACACGTTAACAGATGGCGACCCACCAGGCCGGTTCGCTAGCGGCTATGTCGACTGTCGAAATGGAAACATGGATTAACAAATAAAATATATACATACTCATAAAGAAAAATAATACGCATTTCATATTCATATCTTTGTCTTTATTATAATAAACTAGCTATTATTTATGTCCGTCCGGAATAATGGACCTTTCAAAAGATAAAAGATTTTTCAAATAGGTGTCGTAGTTCCGCAGATTACCCTCCGCATACACAGCTCACAAAACGTGCGCTCTCTCTTTATAATATTAGTATAGATAGCTTTGATAACACGCAATACTGGAGAATTTTTTATACTTTATGTAATTTATAACAGGAGCTGCACACTACACCCATCACTGAGCAACATCTTAAAGTTCGCTTTTAAATCAACAGTCGTTGTTGCAACAGAAGTCTGGGACCGTGGGCTGTACAGTTCGGTGAGTGCCAGGAAAATAGAAAGCTAAACATAAGGTCATTTTTCATTATCGAGGTTACCGACCGAACTCAAACATACTGTTCACCATTACCGCAACAATGCGGTTAACGCGCAGACTTTCAGCTAATACGCGAACAAAAACCAGCTACATCAGACGATCCGTGCGTTACCACTACCGTTACGTATGTCATACTTTATACTTACTCTACTACGATTAGTAGGTGAACGAGAGAAGGAACCGTCTACGTGGTCTGATCGGGCCACAGATCAATAAGTATAAAATTTTTAACAATATTTACCATCTAATGGTTGATTATTATGCATTAAAGTGTCAGTAACCTGATAATATATCATATTTTATGCATTGGTGATATATTATTTCAATTTTTAAATATGAATATCGCACATGCTTGAAAAAGAAACTTAAATGTTGAATTACTCGGAAAATGATTGATATTTGGATAGGGGTCATAAGGGGTAATTTGGTTGCAAATGTCCTCCGGATATCCAATATACTTCCGGACACCCTGTATAGTCCCTATAATAGGCATTAAAATTGATTGGGATATAATAACTGTACCTACGATCGGTCGTCAGTATTGCTACCTTCTATTAAAAGAAAACCAAGGAGCTGTATGGAGAAACGCTTCCGTATCATGTTCAGTTAGAAATCATAGACGTCGCATGTCAGTGAGCACGCGCGTTATATGATAATTTGCGTCGATTGTGACGCAAATCTAGTGGACCAGATGGAGCCGTCGGCTGGCGGTTGTCACAATAATGTGGCCAACGTCGACTTGACGAAATTAAAGGGCATTTTCGGACCGGCCGGCGCAAGACTAGCCATATAAATTCATCAGTTCAATGGTCCATTCAGACATGGTAACATCGCTAGGCCCGTGTAAATAGTGTTAGTGCAATATATTTCAGGATTATTATCAATTAAGATGCGGTTATTGTCTATGTTACGAGTATATGTATATATGTCGTATGTGAAGCAGCTTTACAAAAAAGTATTAAGGGGTCATCCACGCACAAAAGGTGACTCGTATGTTGTCATGACAAATATTTTATGTGTAAGGAACAAAACGATCCAACAGATGACAAATCAATCATAAGACGTCATACATTAGCATAACAATCGTTGATTGACGATATCGTTACGGTAGCGATATAGAAAACGTAATTGTGCGCATTCGAACATCCTCTGACAATAACGTTGAATTATGTATAATTGTGCATAATTTCTATTCAAAATTAGTTACAAAGAACTGTAACAATAGACTATTAAAAAATAAATAAATATGAAAATTGTCTTTAATTCTCCTGTTTCTTTGTCGTATCGTTCTTCTTCAACTTTAGCCAGCTAGTTCTCGCTATCAATTTCTAATCTATATCTTAGGAGTATTCATTAGCTGTGGTGTGTATTTCGCACTACAAGTTTTTCAAACAAATATTTCACTCTTATAGAACTTCGAATTTATTGGTGTTATATTTGTGTTCCTTTATTTCAGAGTGTAATATAAATTTGAAACATCACCTTAACGATGTCGACGCCCCATGTCTGGGAACTAATCTATTTTGCAAGCCCATGACTCACCAATACCAAAGTCAGTCTGATATCGGATTGTTACTAACAGTAATCACCGTACCTTGTTATTACAAACGTTGATTAAGTAATCGATATTCGCCATGTCGCATCGACGTCCCGTTATAAGCTCCTGTTTTGCACTTTAATTTTTATTCATCTTACTGTGAGAATGAAACGAAAGATTGTAGATACTGCGGACTGCAGTCACAACATTTGTAGGACAATGACGGGGATTGATGTGGAACATGGATATAACATGTAGAGGCATTAAGACTACTTGAAAAAAATCGAACATTCTAAAATAATCTACCACGGAAGGGACTCGTCGGTAGAAAGCACTATGTTACGGTTAACCTGTGGTCCTATTTATGACAACTTTGTGTCGGTAGTAACACATAAATGGGACATCAATATACTCAGGGTCCAATACATATCGATTTTAAAGGATTATGATTGCACTCGCCCTTGCCCTTGGTTCGCTTCAGAATACCTACTCCTTATATTTAGATATAGCCGCCGCGTTGTTTTCGGAATAGGTATTTCTAGTTCTGGGAATTAGAAACATTAACTTTTTTATAATCAGTGTTTTTATAATATCTTTATAGAAATCGATATATTAACTGTTGTAACCCAATATATTTTAGATAATATTATACACGTTAAATATACGGACAGTCTTCTTAAGAACAATGTTCACAATATTAATACAAGGAATAAGGTTAAACTGATTGTAAACTGATGTAAATATTAATAATAATATTCCGTTACAATTGTCAGAAATGCCGTATTGTAATTAAAAACTCACGTGAAAAGCATTCTTATGCAGAAAGGTTATATTTACAATTTTATGACTACTTCAAGGATAAGACCGCTTGGACATTAGTTTAATATATAGTCATAAATGCACTCTGTAACTGTTAGTAGGAAAAAACTCCTCGGGAATCCCATGCAGTTTATCCTTCCAGGACCACTTACTGTAGGGATTTGTTGAAGCAATAACGTAGTTTAACTTTCGAAGTGTTTGTAAAAATCAACTTCGAATAAATATTATTTCAATTTCAGACAATGTTTTCTTACTGCATTCTTAATAGAATGTCCATAATGACTTCTATTTCCTATACCGCGGGAATATATCCATTGTCCTAGATAAAAGTATCCTAAATTATGATCCACAATATAAAGTACTAAAATGGCAAGTATCATCTAATTCTGTGGTTTTAGTGTCACGTGGTCAGACAGACGAAAATACCAAAAAAAAAAATGTTTTGGCCACTATATTTATAGTCTACCTACATTATAATTTGTAAAAAATATTCCATGTACAGATTCGAACCTGTTACTATCAGAATTAGCTGCAATGTTAGAGACATCTCATCTCATCTGCACTAGTTGTATACCAGACAACCGTTATGTCTGTGTACGCTTCTATACCAACGGTAATTATAGTCGGACAAACCTTAACAAGTTCTACCACCATCCAATGCTATATACCTAGTTCAGGTAGCCACTTTTGCATGCACCCCACTGCACAGTGCATGTGCTCGGAGGTGCGAGGACCGGAAATGGATACAATCGATGGCGTATATGGAATGTGGACTGGTATGTATTAATAATAATCGTGCAACGCGAGCGGCCGCGTAGGGGTGAACAACCATTTGATTTGATTTTAAAAAATATTAACACACACAAATCTGTCAGACGACGCGCATGTGAACCTGCTGGGCGTCGAACAAAACAAACTACGAAACTTTTTTCTTGAAACGTTGCAGTGTGTCAAGGGCGTCGATGCGTTCATCTTAAAGGGCTGTGTTTTTGTGGATTCATAATAAATGTATGAATTATAGATTAATGATTGAAGAGCTAATGATATTTCACAGTTCCCCCTCAAAGGCGATGGCAATGTTTCCTTACTTTTAATATGGATTTTAGTGACCAAATATAACCCGTATATTTCAGTGTATTGTGTCACGTTTGCATGCTCATAGTATAAATTTTAAAACAAATGAAAAAAACTACATGCACAATAGCAGTAGTGTCATATAAAAAATGTTATGTAATATTTTTTAACTACTTCATCTGATCCAATTGAAATCCAATGAGGAAATCTAAAATCAAATTTACAATGTATAGCTCTGGAATTTTCTAATAGCAGTTCTCTCCTCTGATAACGTTGATATCTACGTAAAAAGATTTCTTTGAACAAAACATCCAATTTTCAAAATGGTCCACTGTTTTTGTTGCGAAAAGTTGTAAGTATATGATAGCGGCACTGTACATGTGCTTCCTTCCTAATAATATCCCTTATAAGTTTTCTTCGGAAAAGTCCACCAACCCTAACTGTCGGCGTTTCAAGCGGCATCAGGTTACCGATCGTCACCGTCGCGACCGTGGCGAGCCGGTCTACCGTTTTATGGTAATACACTAGACAGCCGTAAATGTTCACGGTAAGGCACAACACACAACACATCAGATGTATATATGATTCAGTAACAATGTCCAAGATAGTAATCCTCGCTAGAACGAAACACTGATAAATCGAGCAATATTACACAAGGAACTATCAGCAAGATATTTACCAGTGTTTTTGGGAATTGTTAAATTTTGAATTAATCTGCAATACTATTTTAATCGTAGTAATACATGATTTCAAAATCATTCACCTGTCAGTACTCTTTTCTCGGAAGGGGATCGAACCTGGAACACCTCTCACATCAGACAGAAGTTGGTTTTAAGATTTTAAGAAACTAAACTATACGAATTGACAAGTTGTACAACTTTATATAAATACTTGCTACTCGAGTGAGTGTAGAAGTCTATAAGTAAAATTATATTATCTATACTAATAATAAAATTGTAACTGATCGATTTCTGTACATGAACGATATATGAGAAAAAACATTATTACAGATCTTTATTAACGCAATAGAATCCAAAAGAATAGTTGTTAGAATTTTTATCTGTTTGTCTGTGCGTTTGTTCCCGCTAATCTCAGAAACGGCTTAACCGATTTCGTTATGGTTTTCACTAATGTATTGCAGTAAGCGTTACTTAATACTTAGTTTGTTTCATTGCAATCCGTCCATAATAAAAAAGTTATGAATTAATATATGTATTTCTAATTCACAGAACGAGAAAAACCCAGAAAATGCATATGCTATCTTTAAGCATAAGGTAGATTTTCCGAAGCGAAGCGAGGGCATTTGCTAGTAAAGAATAATTTTTAAGATGATAAAACTGCAATTTTGCAATATATCCCCGGAACCCGATCGCAACGACACCTACAGGTCCAATTGTGAATTTAAACCATCCAAGGACCCATTAAATCAAACACATTTCATTAATATCAGTTCAGCCGTTTAGGAGATTAGTTACATACGCACGGACAGAAGAATTTTAAAAATAACAATATTGTCAAGTAGCTTCTCATTATAACCAGGATATTATCATTATCGATGTATTTTATACAGGAGGGGTTATTTAGCCGTATCTTAACTCCCTTAACAAAGAATCTTTTCCAAGAGATAATACGATGAACATCCTTAGTAAATTGCTTCTTGCATACAGTTTTGTTATAACTGCATACAGTGAAAGCCACATAAGTTGTATTTTATTTACGCACAAACCGGATACGTGGAGTGGTATCAGTTTCGACCATCTGTCGTATTCCGGGATTGTAACAACTTCTTTTTGTGGTTGATCATTAACTTAATCCATGAATACAACGTGAATGAGTAATGGACCATAATAATTACAGCATAGAAGTTGCCGGAAGCGAGCCGACGGCTTTCATGAATCTATAAATGGTTATTATGTTTAAAGAGTAACTGTAGGAGTGGGTACTTCAAATGGCTTAACAAACTCAGACACGGGTTGGCCAGTACACTATTTGTAGCATGGCGGAGTACATTCCAAGCCTCTTTTGAGTTGCGACCATCTCATATAAACTGTTTGATAACACTGAAGTAAATACTTTATCAGATCTATTCTATTTATATGTACTGAGGGATTAGTCACTTGAGTTCAAATACTGTTATGGATTTCAAGAAATAGATAAGCCAACGAGAATTTATAAACTGAAATCCTATCTAAATTTACTATAACTTTATATAAACACAAACTTTAAAATTACAGTTTTAAATGATAACATAGAGCTTTTATTAGTAAAATATAATGAGCAGTTTTATCGGAGGTTAATACTCATTTTAAAAATAAGAACTCTTGCTTGACATATTATAAGTATGTACTAGGGATGTAATGAATATGAAATTTTTGATCTGGATATGGATACGGATATATGAATAATAATTTACCGGTTTTGGTTACGGTTACGGATATTAGATGATTTAGGAATCGGAAAAAATATATAAT
This sequence comes from Megathymus violae, assembly GCA_003671415.1. NCBI lineage: Eukaryota > Metazoa > Arthropoda > Insecta > Lepidoptera > Hesperiidae > Megathymus > Megathymus violae. The sequence goes on from PDGT01000014.1 coordinate 582,610, forward strand.
GTATTTACAAGGTAACATTTTGACATTATTTCTAAGCATTATCTGATATTACAATCATAGAATAGAATAATAGCCTTAAAATTTAAATAATAAAAACTATCTAAAATATCAGCTCGGCCGGCGAATACCTGGCATAACGTGTTTCATTTAAAGTCTGCCGCTATCTGAAATTATTCGAAACTTTTTAATCAGATCCAGTTACAGTTTCGGATATATTTATATTTCGGACATCCGATAGTTTCGGTTACGGTTACGGAACTCCGTAACGTCCCTAGCATATACGACATCGCTCATGGGCGCGGATATCCGTGTTGGTCGTGCCCGCCGGCCACATCGGTAGATAGCCAGTATCAGTCACTATTGATTAATAGACTGTAATATTATGCTTATCACTATGATAACCTAAATTATAACAAACATATCGTTACAAACTTCGTATTTTAGTACCCCGCATTTTAGTGTGTTATAATCAAGGATATTATTTACAAATATCATTTTCACAACCCCTAATCCAAAATCAACCATGGGTCACATGGGGCTCGGGTTACTTCACAGAAGCCAAATTAAAAAAGCTAATAATAATGGTATTTTACGGCCGGTTTCCAAGTACGCTCTCCCAATTATAGTTCATGGTACTTCTTGTTTCCCATTAAGACTATAAAACTCATGTAATGAACAAGAATCAATAAATAAGTTAACAAGTCAAAAAATAATTACAGATTCCAAAGTCTAGATGAATGAAGCACAATTTTTTTTTTTAGATAAAATAAGTATATTGCTTGTTAGTGAAACAAAAGAAAAATATAAATTTAATATAAATTTGCACAATGGTAAGTAAATCTGTAGTGTAGCAAGAAGTTGCATCTAAAATGTCACAACAAATTAATTTGTTCCTACAGTATCAGTTTGATAATACATAGGTACTGCTGGCCATGTAGGGAAACTTGTACAAATAATGTATCAATTTATGTGCAAATATGGAGTAACTGAGGCATTTGTATGTAAATAGTGCAATTTAGATGTTTAAATGCAATTGTGGTTTGTTGGGTTCATGTTTATAATTGTATAAATGTATACACACTGTATATCTGTACTTGTTTGTGGGTGTTAGTAAGTTGCTATATTCTCCTTTATCATCACTGAACCAAATTGGCCAGTGAGCCCAGTCAACAACTTTAAGAGAAATACGTGCTTAATTTACTATGATTATCATATAAAAAACTACACTAGCTTTTTATTAATTACATTAAGAACTGCCCATAAGAAACAATATATCTATGACTAATAGGATATATGCTTTGAGATGAGTTCTACATACCAATTTGCTGTGACTAGTAAAAGAATTACAACAGATATTGAAGAATCCTGAATGATTTAAATGTCAGAGAAGGACATAAAAACAATGTCTTGATTTGAAAATATCAAGTGAAACTAAAAGCAAAATGGAAATGGACATGCAACAATTATTGAATACACCCAGTACAACACACAGTTACAATACTAAATTACTGAGTCTATAGTATAAACTCAAGCATCAAAAATGTTGTCCATGAGTACTGGAAAGTATATAACAGTTTAATGAAACACTATAAACAATCCTAATCAGGTATGAAGACTCTTATTATTGGATGTTTTCAGTCAACATTTTATAGCATTGCTTAGTCACAGATAACAATTTAAAATTTATACATTCTCACAGAAAACTTTAATTCAATGACTGTTTGTGTAAACAATTTTACAGATTATAGAAAAGAATTATAGAACAATCCTTTATCAGGCTTCTATTGTATATGACGAAGCCTACGCCTAGCCTAGCCTAGCCTAGCCTAAGCTTTTTGTTTTAGCATTATTTAGTTAGAAATTGGAACACTAGAACAAAGTCAGTTTACAGAAAGCAACGGGGCTCAAAAAACAAAGAACGTTTCTGGTAGGTAGTAATTATGTATAGACTAACTACGAGAGCGATATTGTATCGAAAGTTGCGGTGAAAGTCACTCATACGGAACTAACTACGAAGACAGCTGGCTTGCCACTATATAATAACTCACAAGTTTAATAATAAAAGCGGTTTATGCGCAAAAATGCGGATTCCATCCGCCCATACTAACGTCCGTCAGGCACGGAGCACATTGACCCTACAATCTTGAAAAATAACGGCCTCCACTAGCTTCCCTCAGCGATGAATGCGAAACACCAACTAACACTATTTAATTACAATTTACACAGAGATGACAATTTTTTACAAACACTTTTATGACAACATGCTAAGTTTTTGTTGAAATTTTATATTATTTTACAAAAAAAAAAAGAGATTGCACTTACCACCGCACGATCACGTTCTTTTTGAAAGAATGAAAATTAATGCGTAAAGGAGACAGAAAATAAACTGACTTTAACCGAAAAAGTGTTGCAATTTAAAAATTCAGATTTACTACCCGTAGTTACCTATGTCAATATTCGGATTTTAGGATAATAAATTACGTAGGTATTTATAAAAAAAATCGGTAAAAAAAAAGTAATGTTAAAAAAATTCTGTGAATAATAAAACATTTAATATGTATTTCCTGCATTTTGCTTGACGTTCTATTTAATTGTTAAGAGATATTACATTAGGCACTGTATTTCATAAAGTAAAAATATTATACGTTATGCATCTTCATGATCTTATACCATACCATATGAACTTAAATGAGTTTACGATCAACGGAACAGGTAAGGAACGGTATTCGGTTCTCATGAAAGTAAGTTATATATATTATCACATTACAAAACCTGAAGATATAATTAAAATAGTAATAAAGCTTTTCAATAAATTACTATGTACTGTGTAAAATTTAAATAAAATTACATATTTAGTAGAATAAACATGGCAATTCTTAAAAAATATCCGCCTATAACTAGTTTTTGCCGGCTTATCTGTCCAGAAATTAAATTGCCACCGATAAATAAATCGCAAATAAATCGATGAGTTAATATCAAATATGTTTTTTAAAGTAGATGTGAGCAAAATGTAATTTTTTTTATTTACTATTAAAATTAGCTCAAAAGTTAAAACTTAAATTTCTAAACGGAATTATATGATTACCAAGCAGTACGCTATAATACAACTCGATTAATTTAACTCGATAAAATGTTAACACTAAATGCAATATTACTCTAAAATACTACTTTACCACTATAAATTAGCTTAACCTGTAAAGATACAGATACAAACCTTAATTTTGAGTAACACGATATACTGTACAAACTATTGAAACATTAAATTGTTATCATAAACACTATAATTTTTACTACTTAATGTGGCTGAAAAATTATTTGAAACACATATCCATAAAGGAAATTTTTAAATTAAACGTCAATGGTTAAAAAAAACAATGTTCAACGCGCATGCTTAGTGCCTATAATATATAATAGTTACTTTAAGTAATGATTGTAGTAAATTAATTTTAGCTAACCAAACAAAGTTTAATCGTTCCTTAAAAGTAATGACATGCTGTATTTTACTTTTTTTTAATTAATCGATTAGGGCAATTATGAGTATCGAATAAATAATCGCTAATGCACACTGCAATACAGTTCGTTTCAATCATCAAAATAAAATTCACTTCACTTTCGCCCTCTTATCTCTTGTACAAATGTACTCTGTGCTTTGTGCTTGCTTTCACTCTTTTGATTTGTTTTGTGCTTAAATTTAATTTGTTTAACAATTTGACTGTGTAACAATGGAAGCAACTGGAGAGGAATCCCCTAAGGAAAATACAATAAATGTTTTAACGCTAGATAGTAATAATACATCCGTAAGGAATTAAAAATTCATTTATTCACCTGCGTTTTATAAATAGAATACTATCGGATGTCGGCTGGTTAAATTTTGCTTTTTTATCACTCTTAGGGCATCTATTTATAGTCACATAAATGTTTAATTTATGTAACATTTTAATCGTTGTATTAGAAATAATGGAAATTAAAGTAAAATTTGTCTAAAATATGCTGTAGTAAGTTAGAAAAGTTAACCTATACTCGTGTTGGCTACTTGCCAGAACTCGAAGTGTTTATGATATTTCTGTTCAGAAGTAAGTTTCATGTGGTTTGGACTTTTATGGGGCAAGACAACTTGATGCCGAAATTCTGTTAATTATCATGTCCTTAAATGGCAATGTGATGTTGATTGTTATGAAAACTTTGTCTGGAGAAAATATTTACAAAACTTATGATTCTGTTATAGGTGTTCAGCTTGTAATTGGTTAATGAATTGTGTTAAAAATCTTTATCACCTATTTATTGTTATTACAAAATTCTTATTCTCCAGAATTGTCTACTATCAGAAACATGAATTTCGATTTGAAGCTCATTTACAATTATTTAATTAGTCTCGTTTGGTTGCTAGTGACATCAATTTCATTGAATTTGAAATAGATAATATATAAAAAATCAGTCATTGTAGAAATCAACTTACATAATTACAGGAAGACACAACAGCACATCAACCACCACCTCAAGACACACTAAAAAAATCTAAAAGAGAGGAGAGATTGAAAGTTGATAAAAATGTAGAACAGTTCATGAAGTCCCTGAACGCAATTCCCACTCTGGAAGAAAAGTTTTCCCTTGTCTGTAAGAAGTTTGCCCAAACTTCAGATGAGAATAGGAAACTACATTTTTTTATCAAACAAACAGACAAACGGTTTGCACTAATTGAGAAGGAGAGGGATCAGTTACAATTAGAATACAATAAGGTTGTATTGGTCAAATCTAAGCTGGAAAATCTTTGTCGTGAGTTACAGAAACAAAACAAGGCCGTCAAGGTAAATATCTCATTATATTGTAAGAGTATAAACTTATAACAGGTCAATACTCCATAGAAATGAACAGTATTTTCATATACAAGTTATATCAAGCTACAACTTCTTTACCACTTTCTTTAAGATATTAAGTAGATATTGATTAGATTAAAGTAATAACTGTTAATATTAGTTATAGATTAATAGGTAGATAAATAAAAAAGAGATAGGTTTATGGTATATATTGTAACGCTATATTGCATTAAAATTTACATAGGATAAATATAATAAATATTGTTAGTATTAGTGGTGTTTTCACCAATGTTGCATTTGAGTGTCTTTTTAGTATAGTGTTTTCTATTTTATTTGTCTATACTAAGCTGCATTACACATTGTATATATAGTACTGTACACTCCATTTGCTTTGGCAGTGCTATACATTGCACAATGCAGAGTACTCGGCACTTAAATTAGAGTTGTGCTTGGTGCAAACTTAGAAGTCGTTAAACTTGTAAAAACCATTGAGGATACAGTGCATTTTTACTATCAATTTAAAAATAGCTACTGGTTAAAATCTTTCATCTTATCATGCAGAAGAATAACTTTTCGATTTTTTTACTTCAGGAAGAATCTCTCCTCAGAATCAGGGAAGAAGAGGAGCGTCGCAAGGAAACTCAGGCCAAGTTTCAGAACACATTAACAGAGATCACTACTTTACTACAGCAGAATAATGAAAAGAATACTAAGCTCCGGGACGATAACATCAGCCTGACTGAAAGGTTCAAGAGTGTTGTACAACAGTATCAGTTAAGAGAACAACAGGTAAGTTTTTGCACATCAGTATTCCCACAGAATTATATAATTACCATGCATATTTCCCTATATGCTAATGATATCAATTAACCAACCAACACTAATGCTGACAGACAAAACATGTTTATTGATATAGAAGTAGAAAACTAGCATATGCAGTCATATTTAATGCTAACAAATGAATAACTATTGTTATAGGAAGACCATTCCATATAGCTGAATTTAAAATGGACTCTGTTGCCCCTGAAAATTATTAAGACTACTGTTTCTTATCGAGCTGGTAGAGAATGCATTAAAAATTCAGTTCATTTGTACAATGATATATTTTATATTGGCCAATAATGGTTAAGACAGTTCATTTCCTTCATCAATATCAATGGTTACAATTTCAGGTAGACAAAATGGCGAAACAAATGTCTTTAGAATCTCAGTTATCCGATGCCAAGCTCCAGAAGGCCGCATTGGAACATCAAGCGGAGAAAGAGCGGATTCTAGCTGAGATGGAGCAGCTTAAGGTCACCCTGGCTCAGTATAGAGCCAAGATACTTGAACTCCAGGGCCAGGAGACAGCTCTGAAGGGTCAGTTGACTGTGTACACAGATAAGTACGATGAGTTCCAGAATGCCTTAGTGAAGAGTAACCAAATGTTTGGTGGGTTCAAGGAACAGATGGAAAAGGTATATTTTTTATAGATGTAATCCATCAATTATGTTTATGAAAAAAACAATTTTCTATTGATTTCTACTTGCTCAATTCATGTTTAATTTATATTTTAACTCAATCATACCTAATTCATATTTTTTCTAATCTCTAATGGAATCGAGTGGAAAATGGAGTCTTGTAAAACATAAAAAGTGTGCCAAAAATCTGACAAAAAGAACATACTTAACAAGACTGCTTATTATGATTAAGACCACTTTATTTTATTTATTATTTATTATGAAGACCGCTTACAATGTATGATTTCCATAAATCATTCCCAATAATAAAATATATATTATATACAGACATTGTTTCAAGATTTTATGCTTTGGAATATTTATAGAATTCAAATTGAAAACAAAAGAATAAAAAAAAATTGTTCAATGTTTGTTTGAAATAATGCTTCTATTGTTTCAAGGAAAGTGCTGACTCTCCAGCATATTTTTGATTACATTGCTAACTATTCTTGTTTCGAAATTCGATGTATCAATTAAAAAAATACATTCAATTTATTCTTCACCTCATTTGACATTTACCAAAATAATTATCAGATGTCGAAAAAAATTCAAAAGCTGGAGAAGGAATCTCTAATGTGGAAGAAACGATGGGAGACATCCCAAGCTGCTCTTCTGGACATGTGTGGGGAGAGACAAGCCAGTGAGGAGCGGTGTGGGGCCACTACAAGGCACTTGAACCAGATGCAAAGCTTGTGTAGAACACTACAGGTGCATACAATAACAATGTATCTTTACAATCTAGTATTGTTCCATGGTACTTTAGAGTTACTTTTAATTATAAAGTGTATACACAGACAAAAATCTATTAAAGAGTCTTATTTGAAGTTGATGACAGGTGTATCACCAGCCTCTTACTTAGGACTTATATGGGTCATTAATATCAGAGCGACATGCAATGTTTATCACGACCATGGTTCTGTCAGTTTAGTTTTATCAAATCCATTAATTAAATTATTAGAGGAAATAGAAATGTTTTATACATTTTGTTTTTAAACAACAATGAAAGATTGCTGTCATAAGTAAAAGTATATTGAAGTTTGTAAAGGTTCAGAACATATATGTAAGTGTACATTAAATCTTGGTTTTACAGGCGGAAAGGACACTTCTGTTGAACACTCTGAAAGAAAACAATATTGAAAGACCTCCAGTACCAGTTTTACCACCACCGCCACCCATTCCTTGCCAGCAGCCCTCGAAACTTGCTTCTAATGCCAAGGTAAGAGATATAGAATATGATGCAAAGCAAAATTTAATTTCTCTGTACTGAATAATTTCCTGAAATATATGAATTCTATATTTCTAATTCAGGTGGACGCAATGGCAGCAAATTGTGCACAATTGAGGCAGAGTCTGGCACACATTCAGAGTCAATTGACCACGTTAACCAGCAACAACGCTACCGCCAAGGAGGAGCCAGCCAAACTAGAGAAATCAAAAAAGTCTAAATCCAAGAAAAACAAAGCTGAAAAACTCGCTCAGAAACAAGCTGCAGAGAAAGTTGAATCTAAAGAACAAGAAAGTGACGATTCTAACACTAAAAGTAATTCAGAGGAAATACAATCTGCTACTAATACTACGCCTGACATTAATGTTGAATCCGAAACAAATGCTAGTCCAGAAGACAAGATAGACAGCAAAACGATGACTAGTCTCATTAACGCGATTAACATGGCAAATATTAACCTCTGTGACCTTGAAATAGTTAATGACGATGGAAATGATGATAACGTGTCCAAAGATGCTGTTGTTGAAGAAATAACTAATGATGTATTATCAAATGATGCGTTGGTAAATCAGATGGACGGAGATGATACAAATATTGCGAAACCTGATGTAGAAGTAACAGAAGCTGAATGTGACCCAAAATTGAAAGTGGTCCAAGTTGAAACTCCTCAGGTTAATGGACTAAAAATAGCTAAAGATGAAGAACATGAGCCACTCGCAAACAAATCAATTGATAACTTACCAGTAGTTAATAAAGTTCTCGAAGAATCTGAAGTGTTAAGTTCTAAGAAAGAGAAAGAATTAAAGGAAAAAATAGTATTACAAGAAAACATAGAGGTCGTATCACAACCTATCGAAATCGAATCAGTTTCTAACGAGTCCTAGAGTAAGACGAAAACAGTTACGTTGTAAATAGCCTCCAACCATCCTATAGTGAGTTTTGGACCGACACATTGTACCCATTTTATATTGTTCTTCATTCGGAAGAATTTTGGTATTGTGGCCAGTATTAGTAAAGGTAGTTTTTGTAATACAGTGTATATAACGACAGATGTATGTGTATATAAACAATTGTTAGGCTGGCTACTGACGTAACTAGTTCACTTGTGGACATGCACGGTCAATACTTGCGCTGCTAAAAGATACCACGACGCGGATGTGATGGTGTCCTGGTCATTGAGCAAACTGACCAGTGTCCATTCTCAATAAATTTATCACTTGTGACGATTTTGTTCCTAATTTAATAAAATTGGTATAGTTTATGTAAACTGTAGATCTGATTCAACCGTTAGCGGACCGATGGAGGGCACAGGTCTTTCATACTGGTATCATCATCAATCATAGACTGGTAACCCGCCCTCGCTTCACTTTGGAAAGTTCCGCGTGAATTAAAATTTCCTGGGCTAAAAAGTGTCAAAGGATAATTAATGTCAGTAATAATGGTACCAAGTACGCCTCGAATCATTATCCGTTTAGTGGATTTAGTGTTATTCTTCTACAGACGGACACGCAGACCGGAAAAAACTTCAAAAAATATATTTAAACGATAACAAATCTAACAGAGTGGTTCTTGTCTCAGTTTTATTGTTTATATAGATACTCGCGTTCAACGTGTGCGCAAAATATTGTCCATGCATGGTTGCAGGCACCACTTGGATTTGTACCACCAATGTATAAATGTTTTTGATATGGCTTCAATTTGTTTCAATCGTATGTTGATCGACTCCAAAACCATTTTTAATTTATTGGCACAGTCCAGTCTTCGGTCGGTCGATACAGTGGGGCCTAACACAAGACAGTCGGAGTTCATCGAAAAATTAATAAGTGTACACCGAACCTTAGATTGAAAGTAGTTCGTGTACTACGATATGGTGAACACTGGCCTCAAATGACGGAGTCGCTCGAAAAGTGTTTCGACGCGTTGACACAACACACGCTTCTAGTTTGTCTAAAGGAGTCGTGGTTAAAACAATTAATTTTTAGTCTGTTTTATTTCAATTCTGTTTTCATTATATATTTTTTGTTTCTTGTGGTCCGAGTCCAATTTCTACTTTTCTACGTTATTTTGTACAGTGAAATAATTGGCGAGAAGTTATGTTTGTAATGTTTTTACACATATGTTATAACATTAGTGCTGTTGTCGTCTACTGAACGACTCGAGATTAGATTCAATTGAATGTTAGAGCACGCGTTACTTACTCCCCAGGATAAGAACGGCCCCCAACTCAAATGAATCGTGAAACGTTTGTGGTGTTTTCATAGCAGGGCTTGAGAGAGAATTGAGAAGTGGACTCATTACTTCTTCGCCGGCGCCGCGACGGTGACCATCATATTGTCGTTGGTGGTTAGAGAATCTAGCGATTTGTATTCGATTTGTTGTCTTAATTCGTTCAGTGTGTGTACAAGTACAATCCCTTTACCCCCTCCTGCACTCCTGCATTGACTGAATCGCTCGTAGTAACGATCTAGTCGGAATCGATTTTTGTTTTAATCTTTGGACATGGACGCATTGTTTTCAGAATTTTGCACTAACACTTCCCTTTTCATTTTTTTTTTTAATTTGTGATATTTTTGTGGCCCGCTTACAGATGTAGCTTTGCCGTTTCCTATCTTCTGTCTGCTTCGAGGGAGGTAGAAAAACACGAGAGAAGAATGACGTTATAAAGTTTATGAAAATATTTTAAGTTCGTTTGTTTCATATTAAAATTATTTCTAAATTTTGCAAGTATTACGTTTATTTCCTGAACAACATCTGAAAATTTAGAAACGTGAATAAATAATTTGAATTGAACTGAAGTGAATTAATTATTCGATAATAATCACACTCCTATTACTATTTTGTAATGGATGTAAATTTGTTTTTGATACAGTTTTGTTCGTACAAGTAAATCAATTGTTTAATTATTTAGATGTTTGACCGTGTTGTTGTGACACAATTTAATCCTCAAGATGCAACATACTTTAAGTTCTAACTTATCAAAAAGACTTCGTGAAGTGCGCCTACTGAGTTTTCTTTTGATTAAACAATATTTTTAAAATATAATGTCTTTTAACTTAATTTCGCATGTCATAACAGCTTTTATCCTCGGCGAATGTCACTGTCGTATGTGATAATGACCGATGGTGGATGGTATGTTGGGATAAACGGTAACGACATAGCACGGCCGACTGTCATGGTGTAGTTACAATCTCGTGTGTGTCTGAGGTAATATTATGGGCATCTGTTTTTAGTAAAATTCGATCAATTATTAGAGCTGACCAGGTAACCCGTCAAAAAATACTCAATCATGAAAATAGCAGAATTCGTCCAAAGTTAGAAGCTAACACTGTTGAATTTTACCTGAAACAATACGAGTTACGCGGTGAAGATCAATCGCCCGATCGCTTAATTAACCGCCGCTCGGAAGCGTCATAACGCTTGCTTGTAACTGAACGTTGCACTTAAGTCTTCTATTATGTTGTTATAACAGATATACAAATTGAATCGTTTGCGAAACAGCCAAGTTAAAATTGAATAGTTACAAATTAGTCGCTTTGCTATCACTGTCTGCCCTGACTTTGAACTTAATTTCCGATTTTATTGTCTGTCGATGTCTCTTTCTCTTGTTAATTGTAAAATAAAAAAGAGTTACCATGTAACAAATGAGTGTATGAACAAAAATTGCTATAAAGTTAAATATTTATGTAAAAATAATTGCAACACCGAAGTTCTAACTGAATGACCGTAGTAGACTACTGCTGACATTTTGATTTTGACCGTTTTTGTTTTATTGTCGACTAAGTCACGAAATTTTAAATAAAAACCAATAAAATTTATCTGATAAAAATCCCAACTTAGCACTAAGCTAGGTTAAATAACCGCTTGTCCCTGTAGCACGGGCCCAGAATAGGTCTACGATATCCCCTGCCTATATTAAGAGGCGACTAAAAGAGCGCTTCGGGGGTTGTGGGCGGCTAGGGTGGGAGCTCGAACCGTCCAGTCACCTCAGGACTGTACATAGTACTGAGGAAGGTTAGTGCGGTATAAACCCCCATATATCCAGTGTCGCTTCCACTGCACCGGGCTCCTTTTCAAGGTTTCCCCTCTCGAAAAAAAGCTTAAATAACCGCAAATTTTAAGTCGCGCGTTGTTTTGAAGGTAGCTGGTGTTGGAACATCAACAGTATCTCGGTATAGCTTTTGTTTGAATGTTGCTTAGCACTTGAATGTGCCTAGGTGCCTATTGGTTTTTGTGCCCGTTAGCTATTGCTCAACATAAGATTAAAAACTATTTATTTATCTCCAACTATATTTAATATCTAAATATCTTATTGTTACTCGTGATTATGTTGACTTTCTAGTAATTATAACAGTTTTTATTGTTTTTTTTTCTATAACGATTTCTATTACTTCCAGTCAAAATAGCCTTCGTAATTAACCACAGAGCCTATAAATGTTTACATAACGATTGCGATAAACAATACAAAAAGTGAAACAAATATATAAATAAGGTCTTACGAGTAAGACAATCGCTTTTTACAAAAGCACGATACTCGGTAACACTACCGTCCTTGTCATAGTAAGTTTTTGTATATGAATAATCATAATACATTGAAATGTATTTTTTGTACTTTTATTATTATTAACTCCATAACTTGTATACCTTCCTTTTGTATAAAACGTATTCATATATTATATATTTATGTAAATACACTGACGGACTCATAAACTGCATCAGTCATAGCCGTATTATATATAGAGTAGGGGAACATGCGGCTACCTGTAAGCGGAAACGTCCGACAGTTAGAAAGAGAGATAAAATTGCAGTACTCTATCTGTATCTCTCTACAAAACGCATGCGTATCAAAGAACAACTTGTTTTTCAAATAATAAAATCAAATCAATTTACAAATTACACACGTTTTTGTCATTTTATAAACACATTATCAACAGCAGTAATTCAATTACAACAACAAACCGTAGAATCATTATATTATGCTCATTATTCTCGTTAATTGCACATGCGCGAGAACAGAGCGATAGAGAAAGTACCGCAATCTTCTCCGTCTTTTTAACCAAATTACAGTTGGAAGCCTGGCTTCCCTACTCTATCTATAATACCTCTATGATCAAAGTTCAGGATTACTTTCGAATTAATATTTTTGATAAGTATGCAAACTTTTTAGTTTAAACTAAATAAAAATGTCGAAACTGTCCATTAATCATATAAAAAAAAACAAAATTTAAAAATACAACTGCAGTAAGAGATAATATTACAGCCGGGAAAATAAAAATTACGCATAGTCTCAAATTCGTGTATTATTAGCGTAAAGTTTGAAATTAATTCTTTTGGTTTCGAAACTCAACAAAATTTTCCTAACCATAAATATGGATACTTCGTCCGAACAAGTCGCACAAATTGTGGAATCGGTGCGGAAAGGCTTGGATCAACGAACGAACGATTGCTAGAAATTTAAATTTATACCAATCTACGGTTTCTATAGTATACCGAAGGTTTATAGAGACAGGTTAATACAAAAGGAGACCCGGTACCGGCAGAACTCGACCAACCACCCCTCGGAGACCGATTTATTTCAACTTCTCTACGAAATCGTTTCCTGACGTCAGTAAACATAAAAACAGAGGCGAATGAAGTGCGTGGAGTAAACGTGAATGCACGAACAATAAGAAGGAGGCTTAAGGAAGTGGCAATCACGCCTTTTGGAGGAGCAAATGATCCATAGCTGTCTACAGCTCACAGACAAGCTCATTTAAGGTTGTCGCGTGAACATCTTCATTGGACTGAAGAGCAATGGACCTCCATATTGTTCACCGATGAGTGTGGGACATGTTTAAATGGTGCAGACGAGCACAGAAGAGTCTATCGTCGACGTAGATGAGATATGCTCAAAATTGTTCCTTTTTGAGGCGGTTCGTGTATGATGTGGGGTGGCATTTCGATGATCGGGGAAACGGAATTTGTGTTCATCGACATGGTTCGTCAAAACGGTAGAAGAGGTGGTTTGACGTCACAACGCTACATAATAGAGGTTTTAGAAGGTCACGTGATACCTTACATGGGATTAATAGGCTAAAATTTTACTGTAATACAAGATACTGCCCGACCTCACGTGGCTGCACAAGAGGTTGGGATACGTACCATGAATTGGCAAGCACGCATCCCGGATCTTAATCCTATTGAGCATGTTTGGGACAGTTTAAAAGAAGCTGTATATGCGAGAAATCTCGCGCCCACAACAGTGGCAGCACTAACAACCGCGGTTTCACAAGAATGGACCCATACTCCGCAAGACCGTTTAATAACCCTAATCAGATCTATGCGGAACCGATTAGAATCTGTAATAAGGGCACGTGAAGGCAATAAACCATAATAAAAGGAAAAAAAACCTATGCTTCAACTTTTTTTTATTGTAAAAACGAATTATTCAATAAACCAACCAAAACCAATTTTTGTTACATTTATCGTTTTTGTTCAAAAAATTGAATGGTCCTTTCACTGGAAAGTATACTGATACCAACATACACTCAAGGATATGATACTACGCTGTTATGAAGTTAACACACCAATGTATAGGTTTCAATTTAAATTTGTATAAAAAGTTTGAATACTTGGTTAAAATGTTTATTTCAAAGGCGTCTTGAACATTGATGTAGTTTATGGGTCCTTCAGTGTAGATAGACAGTGTTCCACTGTTGCGTTTGTCGGACATTTTATTCTTTATTGTGTACTGACACGATAAAGAGATAACGGGTGCTTCGTCAACGCTATTAACCATGCCGTGTGTACAATACTACATAATATATTAGGAATGTATATTTAGGACATCGGCGTACCCACATCAGAGCTTTGCATAATATTTTCCAACGTCTGTCAACCCGCATTTAGGCAGCTTCGTGTATAATTCTGAAAGCTCATATAATTCTGAAAGATGCTCCGAAATCAACAGAGAGATGGATATTAGTAAGAGGGAAGTAATCATAAATTTGAGTTATAAGCGGTATGTTATATTATTATTATCAAGTCATTAATATTATTACTGGTATTATTATCTTTAGCTAGCTACCACCCTCCTGATTGAGTCAGCCGCCAAAGGACTTATCGTGTTCCGGCTGCGGGCTTGAGAGCCAGTTCTTTCTTTGTTAACTTCTTCTCATTTCCTGGCCGACAACGCATCAGTGATACCTTTGGTCTCGCTGATGTTCATGTGTGACGATGACCACTTACCATCAGGTGGCTCGACTGCTCGTTTGTCGGCTATTAACATAAAAAAATTATTTGTGCACACACTTGAACATCACGGATCTGCGACCGTTTCAGAATGATGTATTTGGTAACGGTTATGAGAGCCAATTCGAGCAGCGCTGACACGAGTTAATGTCATCACACTACAAATAAAGTGGTCGGCGTGGTTGCAGAATCCCAGGCGGTGTAACAATTTGTTTAGAAAATTTATTTCAATTTTGGTGTTTGTTTTTTGTGGATGCCGTCACGTGCTCGTAATAGTTGCGGCGATGCCGCGATTCTCTTTTATTTAGGTGAGCCTTTGAAGTCTGATTATATTTTAAATGAACGTTACAGATCTAGGTTTGGATTTGGATTAGGTATTTTTTACTGTTTACAGATATTAGTTTAAATTATCGAATATCCGTTTTAGATATATAATAAATAGGTTACTAGAGCTAGTATTGAATAGGTCTCCCGTATCCATATTGGGTAGCAACCTGTTGGTGATGCCTTTGTTGTTATAGTCGTGAATGAGCGGCAGTGGCCTCCGTCAGGGCTGCCGTCGGCTCGTTTATGAATTATAGTTTTTTATACAATTTTACATAGTAGGTACGCAAGTTGAATTGCATGAAACAACAAAGACGCTGAGGTCCTCCGCCCAAGTAGACAATACGCTTCGTAACCTGCGCGGCTCCGTTTACTGAGGTACCTTCTTATTTAACAGTATACGTCAGATCACTAGAGACGTTTACAAATTAAAATTTAACCTCTCTCTTGGTGTCCTTCTGATATTTCGAAGTTATGTGCGATTTATTTTCAAATAAATTATTTTAATCAGACGATAAATTAATTAATAACGTTAATGCGACGATTTAACGAGTGCTACCTAACGATAACATGTGGGTTAACTTAACGAGCTTTCCGAACTCTTTAAGCAAGAAATCTTTCAGTTGTTCAAGCTTTGCATTTTGCTATTAATGGTCGTCTACTCATGATCTGCCCAATTGTTGAAATCTTAATTCGGTTTAATACTTGGGATTGACACGAACCCCTAATTTCTATTACCTATATGTATGTATATATGAGTATTTTACAAAGTTTCCTTACCGTTGACAGATGCAGAAAATAGTGACGCTTTTACCTCCGATCAGAAAATATTCCCAAAAAACCTAAATAGTAAATTTAAGCGCCAGTTTTTTGTTATGACTAGTTTTATCCGTTAGAAAACATGGCTGACTCAAATTGGATAACGATACGAATTTTTGACCTCGACTATTAAACAACCTTATAAAATAAGTCAACTTTTAATTTTGCTTTTCATTTGTTAGAAATGTTATGAAACAACCGTTTTGGTTGCACGGTTTGGTTGCATATTATTGCACGATATACCAACCTTATTGACCGGTAGTTAATGTATATTAATTTTGAAACATCTTACGATCGTAATGTCTATATAAAATTGAACGATATTTTCCAATAACTCGACTATGGTTGCAAATCCATCACTGTCACTTCCGAGTCGACTCTAATCTATTTCCTGGTATTACGAACATTACCGACAGGTCGTTCGGAAAAATAAAGAATCGGGGTTGGTATCCGCAACTGAGTCGATCGAACTTCAGTTTCATAAACTTCCTAGAAGGTTGACCAACCAGCGCGGCAACGTACGCTAGAGCAAAATAAAGTAAATGCCGAAAAGTCAACCGTGACGGTAAATGTAACAGATCATGATGTTATAAAATATTGAATTATTCAGCAACTGAATTATTTGCTACTGGTGACATAGATCATGCAGCTGCGTATCCTGCTGGCTACCAGGTTTCTCAACTGATGAATAATAACTTAATAAATCGGCATGATGGTAGGTATGATCTATAGACACTTACGCCTCAAATGTTCCACATAAGAAATATGACCACAATATTTCTAGTAATCGTAAAAAACCTGAACGACTTGACTGATTGAAGACCAATCCAAATTCGTACATAAATTTTTTTTAGTCAAGACGATGGCTAACAATCACGACAGGATATTGACCGTATTGATATTGATTTTGGCCGTATTGGGGCGGCCTAGAATACTCCCCCCCAATCCCATGTTGGCAGAACAGGGTGTCGTAAGAGGCGGCAGAAGCCGGCCTGCTTGGTGGTAGGGCTTCGCATAAAGATTACATTATCAGTATTATTATTAAGTCATTAATATTATTACTGGTATTATTATCTTTCTGCGAAGCCTGGCTGGCTAGCTACCACCCTCTCGCTTGAATCAGCCGCCAAACGACTCGTCGTGTTCCTGCTGGGGGTTTGAGAGCCAGTACTTTCTTTTTTACCTTCTTTTCATTTCAAGGCCGAAAACGCATTGGTGATGCCTTTGGTCTTGCTGATGTCCATGGGCGACAGTGACCATTTACCATCAGGTGGCTCGTCTGCTCGTTTGTCGGCTATTAACATAAAAAATATATATATGATACATGACGTTCTGATTAAGTTATTAACAAACTATAAGATTCTGAAATGATTATAGGTACCGTCTAACAAGCAATTAAAAAGACATAGCATCACCAAATCGCTCCAAAATTAAGCTTCAACAAAGTTGCTTCTGCTATGCTTAATTCCAATATTATTAATATGATTCTAAATTGGACGTTTCTGAAAATTAAGCCAATCATAATTACGTTTTGGTAAAAATATTATCTCCCCGTTTTGTTTCAGGTAAAACTTGTTTAGGATGGAGGTATACGTCATCCAACTAAATTTTACGTGATTTTTGTCCAGTAGTACACAGACTTACTGAGAAAACATAAATAAAACAGTACCGTAGCGTATATAATTAAAAGTGTGCAAAACAGGAATTTTCTTTACTTCCTATCCAGACATCTTTACCACATCATGTAGCCATTTAAAAGTCGTTTTTATGTTAATAGCGGTAAACGAATTAACGGGCACCTGCAAAGTCAATGGTTATTAACGAGTTTCCAAAGACGTTTCACAGTTGATTTTAATTGGAGGATGGTAGAGGCGGGATGGGTTGCTATGCTAACCTTTCGGATTACACAGGTGTTCTCTAGACATTATTGTTTTGGAAAGTACCTGTGTCGAATAGTCAGAAGAGAACCTCCTATGAAGTAACCGTGCAGTTGTGTTGAGGACGCGGTGTGCATACATTATCATGGCCAGCATGGACGAGTGGGTGTCGTGGATTCGTCGCAGCAATGGGGGGTGAAAGGGATTCAAGATCTAACCTTCAATCCGCAGCCGGAGAGTAGGGTGTTGGAGAAAGGCTTACCAGGCCCTCCACCGTCCGCCATTAATGAGGCCTAGGCGACAGGCACCGCCTGTCTGTCGTCAGTAACATACGGCCTTGAAGTAGTGCGTGCGATGTTCCTCGCGCCTCTTACTATAATCGCGATGGGGAAACTCAAGCTCCATCTCAGCTGCAGAGGCAGATAAAAACCTTAGAAATATGCAACAGTCCGAGATTAAACGAGGTAGCACAGAATCCGCGGTCTCCGACGCGCAGAATCAGGTGCTCTTGCCTCATCATTTATCAGCAGAATAATTCAATAACAGGGTATAGTGGCTCAGACGCAAGGATGGACAGATCTTTTGAAAAAAAAAATATTGCGAGTGAAGTATTTATTACTATTTAACCTGTGGTTTGTTTCAAAGTTAAAGTAATTTGACCCATATAGACTAAGTTTCTCTCGACGATTGTAGAAATAAAATAAGTGTCACAAAAACTGAGACAAAATAACAATTAAATTTGCTATTAATCGTTTAATTTCAAGTAACGTAACATTATTTAAATGAAAAACTATATTTAAAATACTTATCTGCAAGTTTTATGAAAAACTTTGCTACAGTACGCCTTGACCTAGCATTAAGTTCGATGACATTAAGATTAACGTTTCTAAAGATGATATTCATAAGTCATTTGACTTCGGTCCATTACCAGCTCACTGTAAATTATTTCGTCGTGTTAAAAAAATTTTAAAGGTCGTTTATCACGCTACTGGTTTTAATCATACCGACCAAACGCAAGATGTAGGTAAGATTATCGAAGCAGTTAAAATCAACTCGGTAATTGAAAATCACTGGCCAAGTTTCCTAAAACCTTGCTGTCGAATTAGCCATAATAGCTCAGTTGATGACTAATTTGCCATACTAAAGGACCCAGGATCAGTTCCGCCGAAGTATTTAGATATGTTACATTAATATTCATTTTAAGGTCTCGATTGTTGGTGATGTCTTCCTTGTGTACATAATTTCTATGTCGTTCATTAAAAAAATCCAACGTTGGCGAAATTAAGAACAGTTTTAAATTAAACGCCTCGGTATTTATTACTGAATTAAGATATAAGGGGAGTAAAACAGAAAACAACCGTAAAGTTTTGACGGAACCTCATGACATACTAATGAATATCGGAATATCTTTCTGAAGGACGACCCATCGTCTACATCGAAGTAAGTGACGTCCTTTCAATAAGTGCGAAATAACATGTGGGCATAAAAAAGAAAGCATGGCATTTTTAAAAAAGATTGGCATAGTCAACTTATATTGGTGCATGCAATAAATACAAAATGGGTTTATTGAAATTGAAAATGTATGTTTGGCTTACAAGGCCGATTGTCAAACAGCGGGACAAATTATAGGTTGTAATGATGATCTATACCGAAAAATTTGAACGCTGTTAAACTCACTTTCTTGCTATCTTATTTATGTATATGTTTTAACGTCAAAAAGATACTTCGTTATGTACGTTTACCTACGACCCTTATGTTTATTAAATATAGTAGCAACGCTTCTGCTCTGCAATCTGCACAATGAGTAGGGGAATTTGGCGTGGTCTCAACTATGAATGGTTGGTTTCCTCACAATCACAAAACCTTTATAAGATTGTATTTATTGTGTGTGTGTTAAATTTCAACCTACACTTGGCACATTTTTAAATGGTTTCACGTTTGATGTAATATGTTCTATGTTACGATTCATTTGCAGGTGGACGTTTAACATTTTATTTAATAAAAATATATTTTAATTAATGTACATAATTAGACTATTTATAATGAATTGTCGAAAAGCATTCATTCTTATCTTTAAAGATCTCTAAATGTAAAATTAATTGTATTGGTAATAATCAAGAAAACCAATGGACAATTTATTGATAGATAAATGTAACACCGCCCCCGTGAATTCATTTAATTTTGTGGAATATAAAAAAGAGTGAAGCAATGCAATTCTTTTCTCGCGGCATTCGTCTCGTATCCCGCTGATAGTATTGTGCGTTCTTTGATTTGCAGTATTTTATATGTAAAATAGTGTTTCTAAATAGTTTGTCGTCTGTCATGTTTGGGTTTTTTAATGTAATAAGCAGGCAAATCAATTATACGTTTCCGATGTTAAACGAAGCGACCATCTTCACTATATTGTAGCACCTTAGGCGTAAAGATATTACGTTTTGCGTTCGTT
Organism: Megathymus violae; assembly: GCA_003671415.1. NCBI lineage: Eukaryota > Metazoa > Arthropoda > Insecta > Lepidoptera > Hesperiidae > Megathymus > Megathymus violae. The sequence goes on from PDGT01000014.1 coordinate 602,841, forward strand.
CCAAAAAGTTTCTTGTAAACCTACACAAACGAACTTTAAATCCGCAGTCCAAACGATTCTAAGTCGTCCGTAATTTTCCAATCGGTGTCAGAAAGAATTGATTGTCTCTGTAATCAGTTAAAGCTGTCCACTCGGTTACTTCCACCCGAAAGTGCTTTTAAAGCAGCAACTTATTGTTAAGTTTGAATTAGCAAGAGTGCAGAAAATGCGGGTAGAAAAATAATTTGAATCGTATATATAATATGATACAGTATAAAGATTGTCGGGGATTTTACAGGCAGTAGAGTTCGGCACCTGCCGGAAGAAACACACTTTCATTGCACCCGTGCTAATGCAGGCCAATTTTGCTGGTGGATGTTTATTTGAATAAATACTTATAAAAGAGTAGTGATTATTATCTTGGATTAATTAGTAATTTGGGAGGTTTTATTAGACTGTTTCGAGGTGAAGTTACTCCTTTGATTTACTGAGAACACTCAATTTCATTGGGGCTAGCTTGATCTGATGTTCCAGATAGTCTCAAACTGAACTTATTTTGTTATGTCAACTTATAAAATCCTAATGCTCTTACAAATATCGAGGGGAGCATTCGGTAACTGTGGTGCCACAATAAATGATGATTTATGGAGTGGATAATGCGCAACAATTATGCCTGCGTAATGGGCACCTGGAGAACTTTTTATCTATACATATGATAAAATTCTGACTGATCGCTTTCTGTACATGGACGGTATATGAGAAAAAACATTATTAAGAGCTTTTATTAATGCAATAGAACACAAAACAATAGTTGCTGTAATTTTTGTATGTTTGTGCGTTTGAACGTGCTATACTCAGAAACGGCCTTACCGATTTTTGAGTTTTGGTTTTTACTAATATATTGCAGTTAGCATCACTTAATACTTAAAGTTTGTTTCATTACAATCTGTCCATAATTAAAATAGTTATAAATTTAAAGTTTAATGCTCCGTACGCTAAATGAAAAAAATTATCTAGTGATAAATTTAACAAACATTTTTTATACTTATATTTACTGTTTATTTGGCCTTATTGTGGCAGCCTAGAATATTCCTCCCGGTCCCATGCTGGCAGAAAAGGGTGTAGTAAACGGCGACAGAAGCCGGCCTGCTTGGTGGTAGGTCTACGCGTAAGGATTATATATCAGTATTATTATTAAGTCATTAATATTGTTACGGGTATTACTTTCTTTCCGTGAAGCCTGCCTGGCTAGCTTCCACCCTCCTGCTCGATTCAGCCGCCAAATGACTCGTCGTGTCGTGTCGTGCTGACAATGCATTAGCGACCACCAGGAGATCACATACCATCAGGTGGTTCATCTGTCACTTGCCGACTATTTACATTTTAAAAAAACCATCGCGAACTTTATGATAGACGTGAATATTATAACTGTAGTTGTAATTAAACTGGTACTAACAATATTTGTATACGTCACGTACTGTATACGTCACGTACTGTATATGTCACGTACTGTTAGCTTATTTTTATTCACTTTGAGCGTATTAAAAACTTTTTGTCTCTTAATTCATCGGACTAATATTCCGTTACGACTGTCCAGCTACATTAGATCAGCGTGGTAGACTATGGTTTTACCACTGGCCAGTAGCTAATTAAATCAGTAGCTTGGTCACTAACACAGGAATTATTTTAAAGAACGAATGTTTCAAAAAGAGAAGAAGATGAAAGACTTACCATCAGATGGCTCGTCTGCTCGTTTGTCGGCTTTTAACATAAAAAAAAACTTATAAATGACTCTGAAACAATGCAGATGCTATTTCTAGGCGACGGAAATAGTCTTTCTGCAGCGAAGCGATGGAGGTTTGCTACTCTATAATAATAAACGTTCACACTTTCACCCCCTCAACAGAAATACAAATACTAAGATAATATACATTAAGATACTTGTCACATCAATGTCTTCATTAGTTTGGCAGATGAGTTCATTACCGATTGGGCTATAACATAGTCTGTGATTAGGTGTTGTTAGGATAGAAGTGGAAATGCTCTAAAAATAGTATTACTACGATGTATAACCACCTGAACGATACGAAATGTATACGATGTAAAACCACGTTACAGAAAAATAAATATGTTTCTGATTCATGCACATATTGAATTTACAACGCTAAATAAAAATCTCTTTATTGAAAGTAAAACCGGTTTAGTATCTTTTCATGTAAACTTAAGACATGACGCGTTCATGTGAGCGTTACAATATAAGAACGCTCTCCCTTCTATCTCTAAGGGTATTGGGACTCCCAGTGTCGACTTTCGACAGTAGTTCAATTCATCTGGTCTGCCATCTTCAACTTGTAGTCCTATTGGAATTTATTTACACTATGTCTTCAGTTACTTCTTAACAATAGTTTACAGTTCAGCGTATCATTAAAAAACGTTAAGATCACTAATACATTACCTAATTTAAATTTAATTAAATATTTTATGATAAATGGGAATTATTTATTGTACAACATACCTATAAGAACTAAATATATTTTCTACATAGTAAGTTATTCAATCTGATATAACCGACTTGAAAGTATTTTTTCATAACTCCTATTGTTATAAGCAAATTAGTTTACGTAAACAGGAGCTTACCTTCCAAAAGTTAAAACGGCAATACTACATTATATACCTAGTTTACCTAGTTTGTTTGTTGGAGGTAATCAATATCGATAAGTGATATAATTTTGCCACGCTGAATAAACTACGTAAAGATCTGTAATAGATATATATAGAGCTGTTACAACGTCAATATAACGTTGATTTTATTCTCGTTGATCTTGATATCTAAATAGTATTGTACGTCCATGCTACCTACAACTCAGGAAATGTAGTGAAGAGTCGTGAGGGTGTGAGTATCGATACTTGGAAACAGAAATGTGAGTAATATTTGTTTTAAACCATTTCAGATTGAGTTAGTGTTACATAAAGCAAGTTTTACTAAAATAGGAACTTATATTTCCATTAAATCTTTCAAAAAATTTTTAAGCGACAACACAAATAAAATAAGAATCAATAATATCACATAGCAGAATTATAAGTCGTGTCGGTTTTATGTAATAATTATTTATCTTCAGCTCCATGAAGTTCCTCCGGTCAGCAGTTCTTTAGGCTATCAAGCAATCACTATAAATAGAACTGCAGCAGCTCTGACGGTACATTGCTTCACTGACTGAGGCAGGGGCACTCCCGACCCCCACAGGCTAAGAAAAATTAAAATATTCGCGAAAATACTGGAAGGTTTGAAATTACTATCTAAACAGTGAATTGTGTAGAGAAAATAAATAAAATCAATACAATTTTTTATAAAATCAAATTAATTTACTATTTAAATTTACTATTTTCGGAGTGGATCAAAATACTTATAAGTTTTTTATATAAATTGAGTGAGAATTTAAGTTTGATACGTGTTTTCAGTTCGACTGGCTGAAAAATGAAGGCGTTCACCATTGTTTTATTATGCGTTGGTAAGTGCATCGTAGTTAGTTTTTTAGATCTACTTATAATAGGTACATAATATCAAAATCAGTTAGACGCGGTAGTTTAAAAGTCGATGAAATCATTCGTTCGGAAAACTTGAATTCGAGTTCTGCGCACCTCAAAGTTTTTAAAGTTTTGTGCGTGACATGAATTTTGAAATTATTTGAAATGCTTTGGTGAAGAAAAATATGAAATCAGCATTCCCAAGGCTTCCACATAATTTTTTAAATGTGTGTAAAATTTACCAACGCGTTTTTAGGCGGCTTTTTATATTTTTGTCAAAATATCTTTATTTATTTTAAACAGACAACTTTTTTTTTCAAAATATTATTTACTCGAGAAGAATATGGTTAAGGAGACAAAATAGTTATGATTGAGGCAGCGTTAAATTAAATTTAATAATATCGAAAACTTTTTGGACAACAAATGTCATACGAACTGCTAATTCTTCAAGTATAAGGTACATAGTTAATATCAATAAGTATTGATCTATATACATTTTACTACAATAGATGTGAAAGAAACACCGTCAATTTTTCGTTATCTCATTTAGATTAACTTTTAGAACGTATCACCTGACACTTGCGTAAAAAGTTATAAAAGCACTAAATCAATCTTATACCACGACTCTGAAATAAAATCAGCATTTTGTGAGGTGTATAATTTGCGGTGGCACTTTGATTTTCTTTCCGAAAACACAAATAAAGATAAATAAAATAAATAAATATTTTTGTAGTAGTATTTTGTTATAAGTTCTAGTCTTAAAAATCATTGGACTTAACATTTTGACCTACATCGTATTATCATGTAATTCAACTTGAACTCTACTATTAATCAATGAGTCAACATAGAATATGACAAAAAAATACTAGTGTTACGCCTTACGAAGTACCGATTACGATAGATACAATTACATAATGAGACAAGTAATTATTTACGGGTCGGAAAAGTCGAATTGGTTCACGCACTCGGTAGCTATTCGGAAGTCCGTAAACGCACGCAAGTTTACATTACGTTTCGTGGTTACTGAAGTGTAACCATTAGGTAATACTTATTTTACGTTAAGTTCAAATATTGTTCCGTTGTTATTATATCGGACGTGATGGATTCTTTTTTTACGACTCTTATTTATTCGCAAGATAAGAAAGTTATGGGAGAAAAATAAAAAAAAAACTTTTGTTTCTTTTATTTAAGCTCAGCGCATTCAGAATGATCATAATAGCAGAATATCAATATTTTTTTGTATATTTCGGATGTGTAAAATACTGAAGAGTTGTGTTTTGACGTTGCTAAGCGATCGCTTTACATCGAAGTGATCTTACGGTTTTTTATTGTCATTCATAGAGATACACGATGATGAATTAGCTTGTATTTAACGACAGCAAAACAAAAATAGCCGCAGTCCGCAACCGTCCACCAACACGAACAAAAAAATAGACGATGTGCTATTTCATATAAGTATATTGAATAGTTCAAATATTTGAATTGTGAATATTTCAAATATTTGTATTAATTATGCTAAATTACGTTATTTAATCAAATAACCTCAGCTCAGGATATGTATCCCCACGGCCCTGTTTAATGAGTTTAATTAATCAACGCTCAATTCCAGAAACGCCTAATTCTACAAAGGTAGCATAATTTTTTTTTCGAACAAAAACCAAGATACTAAATATATTTGAAAGTTCACATTTTATTGTATTATGATTGATACTATACCAATATATATTTGTAAAAATTAAACATATCATTTATTTTTCCGTAGGCGCTCTAGCCGTAGCGAGGGCAGCGCCCACTAGGGGCAGCTCGCCACAAAGGTCGGAATATAACTACGACAGCAACGACAATTCGGCGCAGGCGCAGGCGCAGGCGTCGGCGCAGGATCCGCAAGAATCCGCTAGTCACTACGACGCCTACATCGAGGACGTGAAGGCTGCGGCGAGCGGAGGCGGCGGCGATACTAAGAAGAAGGGTTTCAGCCGGGGCAGCGGTCTCAGAACAATCGCGGTCGGATCAGCCAATCAAGCGAAGACCGCGCTCGGAAACCAGCAAGCTGCCGCCTATCAAGCGGCTTACGTGGCCAAGAACACGCTAGCGCAATCCGCCGCTCAGGCCAGTGCTACGGCGCAGGCGGCACTTGCGGGCAAGCAGGTCATTCTATCGGGACTAGAGCAACAGGTGCGGGATGCCAAGGTCGGCCTGCAGGGAGAGGAAATGCAGCTGCAACAGGCTAAGAGAGCCGCTCAATCCGCAGCACAGGCAGCGCAACAGGCTATGCATCAGGTTAGTTATCTTGAGCTTTCAGGATTTATTTAACTAAGTATATTTTTGTAACAAGTAAGCTAAATTTGTTCCGTATGGAGCACCGTAATGCCTAATGGCATTTTCAATTAGTTTGCCCAAGGCAAGGGTAGTCTATTATTAAAGATCATTTCGTTATTGACTACATACTGATTGCCTTCCTAAGAAATTCATTCTTAAACGGCTTTAGCATAACAACTGCATTTTATTCAAAACAACAATTATATAACCATGAAAAAAAACAAGAAAAAATCAATTTTACGCTAAAGGTTAACTAAACTAAACTTCATGTTAAAATTATATGTAATCAACAATCCACTGTAGTACAATTGGGTCGGTGTTACGGAGGTGGATGGGACTGATGTACATGTGGTTATTGGCATACTATGGGAAAATAATATGTCAAACGTGATATCAGAACAAGAGAAGAACAAGACTCCTATTCACCTAACAGCTGTTGTTAATATGACACCGTTATTATGATAGTTTTAATTTACTGTGTTCTTATTGCTTATATTAATGTTAAACATTGACCGCTGTCACAATTCGGTAATGACACAGATTAAAACAAAAATGTAGCAACAGAAAAAGAGCCTTGCGACCCAGTATCGCAACACTGAAACAAGTTGCATCTGAAAAAGTTAATAATTGTGTATTACAACAAAATGGTCGGTTAAATTAAATACTTGCAGCTTGCGCAAGCAAAAGAATGAGAAAATGTACCAAACTGTGAATTTAAAGATATCGATTAATTTACGTAAGGCGTGTCGCGAGCGGACCAAGTTTGAAACTAAAAGGAAATTCTGTTAAAATACATTTCAGCAACACGTTGCCTAATTCATGAAACAATTTGTTTGTATCTTAAATAATAATCGTTCAACCGAGTAAACTTTTGAAATGAAGAATACCCAGAAACATTAAATGAATATGAACAATTCTGAATGCTAATCAAAGGCTAAAACGATAGATACTGTAGGGACAGCGTTGGGTATGGATTTTTATTACAATAAATTATAATATAAGTATTGATAACGTTCAAAATGTTGCACCCCTACTAGGACCCTTTTTGTTGTCAATGACACGAACAAGTAAGTCTCAAGAACTTAACTATTCTGGTCATGAACCTTTATTCGACAGACACTAGCAACTGAGTTACAGGTTTGTCATTTGCAATACAAATTTTGTTCTAATATGTGGGTATAATCACTAAATGATGGTGACTTAATGTAAAAAACCGTTTCACATGCAATAAGGTCAAGTTTAGGCGTTGTCAAGCAATTTCTAACCTACTTTGACATAAAACATGGCAACTTACATAACTTTCAGAATAGGTACGTGACGGCAAATAAAGAAAATCGATTAAGTTTACAAAAGGCAAAACCTCCAACGCTTTTAGCAACTCAAGATCGTTACGCTAGTGAACAGGCGAAAAACAAAAAAAAAGAAAACATTTAAATACAAACGAATTTTTGCGAAATTTATCAATCGCGGCGCGGTTAATAACTACGGGGCGTTGTGAAATTAATATTGACTAACGTTAAAATGGGTGCCAGGCCCAATAATGTATTTAGTATGAAGTATGCGGTTAACAATATAAAAATAATCTCTCTAATTGTATCGAAAGCTGCGAGTGACCGCTTGGAATCAAAACTACAATTGGCATTGCGTCACACGTGTTTGGAAAGTCGATAAGAATGGATTTTAATTAGTCTTATATCTGTCGTAAATAAGGAGGCTGATGAAAATTTAAATTCTATAAGGTTTTTAATTACCATGTATTGGATATGTCTTGATAATATAAAATATATTTGTGAACAATTGGCTGAAAGAATGAATACTTTAATAGTAGAATCTTTATATGATTCGACTGGGGCAAATCATCATACTGATATATTCTACGGTGAACTATCAAGCTAATTTATAATTCAAATAAAACTATATTCTGACTAGCGACCATAATGATTAGGATGTTACATATCGATCCTAAGGAGTAACAATAAATAACAGCTCAGTAGAATTGCAGTTCTAGTAATATTTTTTACTTCTATTATTATTATTTTATTGGATGAAATTAATGGATTTTCCTAAATAGCAAGTAAAAAAATATGCCCTTGACCATATCTATTTTCTATTTTTAGCTAATGCTACTCCGTCAGCAACTGGAATTGTAGCCTTAGGTAATACGTCGTCATCTCATCCCAGCCATCGCAAAGAAGTTTAGCTGATGTTATAAAAATACAATCCTGGTGTACAGGTGAATGTAATCCAAGCCGCACTGAACGCCGCCCAAGCGACGTCTGAGAACGCCAACGAAGCAGCTTCGCAAGCCGCAGGAGAGTTGGGAGCTCAGACCGCCATGGTGGGCGCGGCCCGGCAGAGGCTCCACACTTTGCAGGAACAACTACATGGCGTCAGGATCGACTTCGAAGCCACACAGGCGGCCGCTAGAAAGGCTCAGGTGAGTTCGAAAAATATAAACACTGGCTGTTTTATGACATGAAAATATGCAAAACTTGGTGATTGACACAATCTATTACATTCTATCTGCCACCCGATACGAAGTAAAATAGTGGAGTTTGGATAAAGTTCTGAAGAACGTACTCTCGTACCTTTTGGATATTTAATTTTTCGTTTCGTTAAATATAATCGTTAACTGTTAACGTTTTGGTTAACAGGAAATGCGGATGTCCAAGATATACATCCTGGAAGACATTACCATATCGATGAAGTTCTGAATACTGTAGTTTTAGCTTTGATAAAATAAATTACCACTTTCAAACAGATCTATTTGTCTTCTGCACATTCTATCCCTTCAACGACATGATTAACCTTGCAATGTTTCTCTGCAGGTACATTTTTCGTAATTTTTATATTACAGTTACATTTTACAATTTTAATATGTGTACATACTGAGTTAAAATTCAGTATCTTGGATATTGAAAATGTTAGGAAAATACTAAAAGATTTCACTTTCGAAACTTTATTATTGTTTAAAGCAATTTTAGTTCTGAACTTCGCTAGATATCTTGCTTATAGGTAGATGAGGCTTACTCTCAACATCCTCGTATCATTTTACAGGCTGCAGCGCAGCAAGCACAAGCTAACGCCGCGGAGGCGGCGGCGAAGGCAGCGGCGGCCGGTCTCGCCCTGAAGGACGCTTCCCACGAAGGTACTAGCAACGAAGAATACGTCGCTGAATCCCCCGAGCAGAACAGCCAAGAGTACTACCCAGCAGAGTCGAACTACCAACATTAGTAACTAAATATAGGATCGTAGGCTCTGAGTGTCAGCTTCCAATCAGTTATTGGTCACCGACTCCCCGAGCATGATAGCGTATTTCAAAACTACCCATTTTCAATAACTAACTAAGTAGTTCCAGCAACAGGTATTAGACTAACGTACGTAGAAAAACTGTTATGTTATCATTACACAGAAGTCAATGATACCATTAGATGACCAATAAATGATAGAAACTCACGACATGTTGGAAGATTAGAATAGGATTTCAAAATTATGCAGTTTAGTAAAATTGCATATTATTTTGTTCCGTACGATTTTTAGCTTTTACCAACTTTCTTTTAAAATCCTGTTCTAATTTCAACCAAATTGTAGTAGGTAGTGTAAATAGATGAAATACCTACTACTGTAGATAGTTAATTGCATTTTCGTATTTAACAAGTGTTGATGTTAACAATTTCCAGTTTTTTTTTTTACTAAAATCGAATATTTATTGAAATTTATATAAAACTTTTTTCTTTTTGTATTTCTTGGAAAATAAGAAAGTTCAAAATACACCGCTTTATCGACTAAGTGCGATGTCCAAGCCATAATGGTGAAACAAAATGTATTTAAAATAAAAATATTTTTTTTTACAAATTTGTCATTTCAGTTCGATTTCTGACTGATTCTTCTTTTTCTGACTTTTGACATTCGACTTTTACTGACTGTTGACATCTCGCTTATTCTTAACTTGACTGAAGCTCGCTAACCTTAAAATGACTTATTATAACCCGCGCTTATCTAGAAACATTAGTGGTTACCTAATATATGTAAGTAACACAGTTATGCTAAATTGTTATTGTAACTAATTTAAAATTGATACTGACCAAAAGGTGATACGTTAAAATCATGTAAGACTGACTATGGTCTTCAATTTCTGTATTCCAGGAATTTTTACTGTATTTGCGTAGAACATAATTGTGATCTAAGTCAACTTCGCCACAGATTCTGGAATCTACTGGTAGTATCGTTTGTAGATACAGCCGAACATCGTGCAAACATTTACGAGGGTCCAAGAGTTGCAAATACAAGTAAAGACGATATCATATTCTAACTTCATTTAAGTTCTCAATTCATCCTTCATTTCTTTGTGTTCAAAACGGTGGATCTGTCTGTCCGTGCTGTTGAGGAGAGCTTAGTAAAAAATTTTTCAGTTTAGGATAAAATATTAATCGATTATGATTGAAAAGGAAAATTTTCATATAATATATACCCTTTTTGTAGGTATATATAATATTAAAAGATCTAAGCATCAAAGTATGACGCGAACGTTCAATTTAGTCGATTTTCAAAGACTGAACGATAGTTTAAGATGTTCTTGTCTACCTTTAGAGCGGTTCTGAATATGTATTTCCGAATTTATCCTGTCATTCTTGGTTCTCTCGCCCCAGGACGAATCCAGATGATTCGTTAAGCGAGCTTTTCCCTTCTTTCAGAGTGGTCCGGCCAAGTGCAGAGTCAGCCACGACCGAAAACTATCAAGATCATCTTGCACTCTTCAAATGGCCACAAGTCCCGGGAATCTTCTTTAAAACTTCAAAAAGCTCCTCAACTAAAGTCCTCTAAATTACTAGTTCTCGATTTTTCTCCAGAACCACAAATCCGTTACAAATCGATTCAGTCCAATACAAAACCCACTTCCGAGCACGGTCAAATAAATCATAAAATTTCAGTGGCACCTCAAGTACAAGATAAAGAAACTATTGAGTTACTGGATTCGCATTCTTCTCTACAAAAGTTTCCAGATTTGATAAGCTTTGCTAGATCTCAAGAATTATCTACGAACAGGGAACACTCAAATCGATATGACGCAGCTCTCTTAAAGTGGTAGCATACAATAGCTACCGTGTCATATGTTACAGTGCCATGAGAGAAAATAGACTTGAATTTATTTAAGGTACATTTAATGCGTAAAGTAAAATAAATTATAGGCTGACCTATTATCGCTTATAACAGAAGTAGTTCAAAGAAGATACGTACTGATCACTAAAATACATAGTAGTGTGCTTTTTGTAAATAGTTAATATTTTTGTGCTGTAGTTTATAAGTTGTTGTATGATATATCAATAATTATAGAATATCACATCTCAGTGATTTTGATAGCTGTATAGATGTTCCGCAGTGAGATCATTATACTCATAATGTGAGAATATAGTGAATCGTCATAAGCACAAATCATAATAATCTCATCGTGAATCGAGATTTATTATGATTCGTGTAGTTCGGGAATTAACGTGCTCTTTTCAGTATGATTGGTGACGTTACAGGTTCATGGTTGCTTCACCGTAATGCTCGAAGATAATTCACTGTCTAGGGTAGTGTTATTCCCTTATGTGAAAACCTTGCTTGAGACAGCCACTGACTAAATGTATAACATAGTTAAAAATCAGGGCTATAGGAGTCTATTGGACACACTATGACTACATTATGATTATTCTATTCATGAAACCTGAAAATTAAGGTCACGACCTTCTTAAATGAGATCAAATGTCACAGACTTACATTAACATGTATGAGTGTACCATGGATAAAGAACTGGTGGATATTAAAATTCTGGTCTGACTTCAAATACCAATTGAGTTGTGGCTTTGGACCGGTTCTCATGAAAAAAAGGCTATATACTGCACTAGAAAACGAACATCAACTTCTGACATGGTGTCAAGTCGACAAAAATCCAATTTGAAGTTAATCATAAATATAAATGCCAAAGCACTTAAGTGTCTTATCTGACATTTTCTGAAACAAATTCAGTATTTTATGATTTGTGTGCAGAGGTCGGATTCGCATGTTTAGTAAACTTAGTAACTTTCTTTTAACTGCAATTGACATTAAATTTAAAGTAGAAAAAAAGACATTCTCCATGATAAATGTTTGGTGAAATGTTTTTTTCGCTTTGTGTGAAATATTGGTTTCGTTAGTTACATGGTATTGGGCCTTCGGTGACGATATATGTAATGTATGTTTGCTAACCAAAATGGGATACCTATGTATTCGGCTACTGTTACAAACTACATTTCAACGTGAAATGCAAAAGCTTCATTTTCCTGAAAAAGCTGGTACGGCTCCAATCCAAGTCTGCTAAAGATTTTAAATGTCTTACCAACAACCCTGGAACTGTTACTAACTCATTTAAAGAATCCTTCTGGTGATGAAACGAGGTAATACTCACCCATTTAATTGTAATTATTCTGGACAAGAAACTTTAGATAAGCTTTATTATATGATTTAGTTTGTTACTGGTATTTTATTATTAAAGATTTTTATATTATTATTTTTATACAAATAATACTTTTAATACATCCAAGTAAAAAGTGTTATACTAGTTCGTTTTGTTTACAGAATCATCAGCTAACGAACAGGTATACCACGCTGAAGAGGCCGAAGAAGAAGACGAAGATTGTGATGAGTGAACCACACATCAGAGCCGCCTAGCCGATGCCATTTCCAACAAGGTTTAATTTGTTCCTTTAGCTTGTAATATTGTTCAATATTTCTAAGTACGCGCGTTTAATAAAGGTTTTAGTCTCTGAATGTTATGGCTGCTTCCTAAAGATTATGTGTTAACGATTAAGTATTAAAGATAATATTTACATTTTGCTGTGACTCAATGCTCAATATCTAACTACGACTCCCTAGTTAAGTTAGTGACAGTTAAGACCGGTTTTTTGATCAGTAGTTAAGGCGGCCGATAGTTACATTTTTATGAAATCGTTTTTTTAACCCACAGTTAACGCAACTAGTGGTTAAATAAGTAACTACTGGTTAAAATATTTATAGGGATTAGCAAGATGGCGGCTAGTTGACTCTCTTTCACAGCTGTTGCCGGCTCGTCGGTGTCATGTGATTTTAGTGAAAATGAGTGAAAAGTATTACAATACAAATTTTCTGTTTCGTTCACTGTGAGTTTAAATATAACAAGATAATTTGACATGTCAGAGAGTTCATGTGATGATGAAATAGTTGGGGAATATATATTAATGAAAAGAACGCGTAATCCACCCCTGGGACACTGAGGCGATAAGTGAAATAGGCTCTCGTGCGGGGTTTGTGATTCAATTCCCGTCTGAGGCACACCATTTTCTGTTCAAAAGTTTGTTCCAGGGTTTTCGGTATTTGTGATGTCTCATTCATGTATATTAATCCCATCTTTATCACAGAAAATCCTGGTGCAAAGTCAACCTCTATTTTAACCTCTATTTTAGAAGTAATATTTTTAAGCGATTCACTGGAAAAGTATTTTGAGGTATAGATTAATATCATATAATATCTCATGTATATGCACTAAGTTAATAAATAAAATATTTAATTTCATTAAAAGGTAGTTTTAATATTAATTTTAGTATAATAGCGATTTTTGTCTTTTGTATTATGTGTGTTTTGTACTTTTTGCCCAGCTAGATTCCGTACCGTGTCACAGACACTATAACACAAAGTTAATCTATGCTATAACGGGAGTGGTTACCAGTTTTTGCACGCCTGTGGAGATTCCATAAAAATGTATAAAAATATTATAAACTGCTTCTCGCATGCCACCGCTGGTTATGGTCGGTGGCTCATTTGTGTGGAGTCTAGATGGTCTGTAAATCTTATAACGTATTATCGACGGTTACTAGTCGATCAGAGCAGAGTATCTACAAGTCTATTCTAGCCGTATTGGGGCGGCTTAGAATACTCCCCCCATTCCCATGCTGGCAGAACAGGGTGTCGTAAGAGGCGACAGAAGCCAGCCTGCTTGGTGGTAGGGCTTCGCGTATGGATTATATTATCAGTATTATTATTAAGTCATTAATATTATTACTGGTATTATTATCTTTCCGTGAAGCCTGCCTGGCTAGCTACCACCCTCCTGTTCGAGTCAGCCGTCAAAAGACTCGTCGTGTTCCGGCTGGCAGCTTGAGAGTCAGTACCTTCCTTCTAACCTTCTTCTCATTTCCTGGCCGACAACGCATCGGTGATACCTTTGGTCTTGCTGATGCCCATAGGCGACGGTGACCACTTACCATCAGGTGGCTCATCTGCTCGTTTCTCAGCTATTAACATATAAAAAAGTCTATAGTCTTTAGTTTATAGTTATTTATAGTCTATTAAAGTCTATAGTTTGGTTTCTATCATCTGTACGTATGATTCACAGATTGTATATTTGTACCTACCGTATCGTACGGTACATCATACTAGTCTGTGGTGATGGTATGATTGCAAGGCTGTGGCAGTGGTCTCGAACCTACCGATTTTTCTGTATTTCTACCGATATGGGCCTGTCCTACCGAAACACTGAAATACAACGATTTTTCTACAATTTCATAGAATTTATGGAAATTATCCCGATTTGTATACCGATTTTACATTTTTAAATTGGCAACTGTTTTCATTTATGATTTACGTTACGGGGAATCTCTCAATAGTAAGTATAGATAAGATAAGATAAGATAGTAGTCAGTTATTACAGAATGTATATTTTGGAGAATATCCCTGAGTCCTACGAATCTGTGTTATAAGGGGTTTCCGGCTCGGGAATTCACTTATCTCTATATGAACAGGAATTCGCATTTTATTTTTTCATAATTTTTTTTAACCTTGAAGAGAAAGTTTCCTCAAGTTTATAGTTGCGAACTACCTGCGAAAATATAATAATGAAATTGTTAAGTTAAAATGCCTAATATTATAGAAAAAATGGAAAGACAAATTTTCAGGCTGGCTGCAAGATAGTCGTAAAAGCGTAAACTATCCGTGTTAAAAAAGTTTCTATAAGAATATTAATATTACATTAGGGAAAGACCCTCTACCTAAGCACACTCAGTATCATTAAAAAATATAAAATAACAATCAATTACTTGAAAATTAATTCAAAGATGACAGTGGCCAAAGAATATTGCTATGAACCTAAAGATTGAAAAGATAATTATATTTAAGTGCATTTGATGTAAATTAGACTGTTGGTTTATTTTTTGATAAATAAACAATTTTGATTGAATATGATTTTTTTTCTATTTAGTTTTTGTCATATACCGATTTTAGTTAGTATTTGCAGCTCTACCATAGGTGACAGAGTTCTACTGATTTCACACTATGACGTTCGAGACCACTGTGGTGTTCGATAAGTTGTAGTAATTACGTTTAATTTTAGTATAAACTATGTCGGTTGTAAAGAAAAAGAAGCATGTATCTAAAAAGAACAAAAAAGCGTGGCGCAAGCACTGCGATATACGTGATGTGGAGGAATTTCTTGAAGATCAACGTTTAGAAGAAAGACTTGGGTGAGGTTATATTCGTTATCAACAACATGTACCTACATTGGGTATGATACAAGTATTACAATTTCTCCTATTGAATATAAATTTGTCATATTATACATCTATATCGCCATTTACTTTGCTTACCGTCAAGTGAAAATATAGTTAAGTATATTAATTAAACAAAATAATATGAGTATATCCTAAATTTGCAGTAAATATGAAAATAAGCCAGACGAAGAATTATTCGTGATAGACACGGGCGGAGAAGTCAAACCAGACATAGACGAGAAGCCTGATATAAAGCCTATGTCTGCTAAGCTGAGAAAGAGAGCTTTGTTGCCGCAAAATCCCAGGTGTTATGAAATATTGCTGCCCACTTCAAAAGTAAAGTTGTTTTTGTTTAAATGTGCACTATTGAACAATGGATAAGGAAACGGTGAACGGTTCCTTCTGCCGTGCTCTTGTCATGGGCTCTATACCGCCCAACTTACACTCAATAGCACTCATTAATGATGGTAGGTAATTTCACTTGCCTGGCTAGTTTCTACTCTATGCCTAGAATAATAATAATAAATAATAATAATACAATAATAATATTATATCGCAGTGTTATTTACATTTTGCAATTGTTCACTAAACTGTTAATAACAGGTGAGTTCCCCGATTCCTGCTTAGTCTGCAAGGTATCAGGGATATTTTTGGTTTTGTCAGTGGCCTTGTTTTTGTAATTAGCCGATAAAGGAGCAGACAAGCCACTTGATGGTAAGAGTGTGTAAACGTTTATTTTATTTAACTCGTTTATATTATTTCCGAGGAGTCTGCCTGGCTAGCTACTATCCTCCTCTAGCTACTATCCTATCCATTAGACAGGCCGCTAAACAACTTGTCGTATTCCAGCAGAGGACTTGAGAACCAGTACTTTCTTTATTTCTTGGCTGACAAAGCATTTGTGATGTTTATGGGTTACTAATGTCTATGAGCCACGGTGACTACTTACTATTGGGTGGCTCATCTGTCGGCTATTTATATTAAAAAACATATGTGTAATCAAAAGTTTTTAGATATGCATGTGATAAAGTCAAAGAAAAACTGTAGCGTCTCAGCAAAGAGAAAAGATAATTTTTTTCTCCAGGTGTGCAATGTTGGTGTTTTGTGTGATTTTCATCTCAATAATTATAATTATTCCTCTTCTATTCTTACTATAAAAATTTTTTTGGCAAACAATTTGAAATAATTCTCTTAGACACATCTCACGTGTTACTTGGAATATGTGAATTAGCACTGATGTAGATTCTGCTTGCTGCCTACTTCATGCAACTCATTAACTATTAGTTTCAATGCACAAATTTTTATAAACAGGAACATATTCATTAGTGGAAATTTATTAAAAAAGTGTTTTATTTTTTTTCTGATACCTAATATTTCATGCAAATTATTTCTTTGATTAATTAAAACAGTACTTTTTTACTTTATCAAGTTATTTTTCTATATATTCATGGTTATTACACAATTGATATTGATGATCTAATAAGGATGCAGAGTAAACTAACAGCATACCTACCAATGAGTTTTCATTAATAAGATGAGACTTTTTTGATATTATCATCTTTGCCATTTCACAAAAATGCCTGATACTTATATTAGCCAACTGTTTTCCAGTTTAACTATCATAAAAATGTTTATATGGGTTGTGGTAAAATGAAACTAAAATACACCTTTTACATGTTGTCTCATAGATATCTAATATAAATAATATCTTTACGATAAAAAATAAATAACTAACAGACACATGTTAGTGAATAGAAAATAATATATATTAATGAATTAACAAATGCACTAAGCAACAAGATTAAAGTGTGAAATTAATTTATACATCTTGTAAAGATTTCAATGCGACATAGCTGTTCTATGCTGTATATGTATGTGACTTATCATGTAGTGTAGTTTAAATTTGGACTGGGGGTTTACGAAAAAAACACTTTAAAATACAATACAAACATTACTTTCACATCAGATGTCAATTTTATTTGATTTAAAGATTACATAGACTCTTCTACTGTAAATTTCAGAATATAAATATTGGGCAGTAGCAAAATGACAAATTATTTTAAAAATTTCTTTGCTTCCATATACATCATGCATATGGATACATATAATTATCTTTTCAAATTAGTTATTATTAATAACATAATTACTTTTATTACAGGTTCAAGATCCAAACACCAAGCGGAATATAGTGAAACCTGTAGGTTCCAAACCTACTGCACTATCAAAGGTTACAGAAAAGAGAAGGTTAGAAAAAGGATCCTTGCAGAAAAAAGTAGAACTAGCAAGAAAGAATAGAAAAATAGCAATTGATAAAAAGAGGAAAGTGAAACAGATCAGACAAACCTTTGATAAGAATCTTTGGGGAGACAATGGTCAGTATTTTTTATTATATTGTTGACACAGAACATATACTTACATGTGAATACTATCATGCGTATACTATAACATGGTGCTGCGAGGGGTTGTGTGAGTCCTGATTATGTGCACCAAGAGGGATATTACTCACTGTCATGGGTAATATGCATTTTTAAAATTTTATAGTACCAATATTAATGGTGATACAAAAGTCAGACATAATGCTAAGGGCATTCTCTCTTTTCAGCCAAGCAGAAAAATTCAAAAATATTGCATGGTAATAAATACATATAATAGTAGATAAATATTACATGATTGTAGGGTGTTTTGCCCGACTAGTTAACTACCCTCTTTCTAAAATTGGCCGGGAAATGATTCGTGCTATTTCGGTCGCAATGCCGGAGAGAAAGTAATAATTTGGATCTCTCGCTTCCTTTTTGGTCCGCAACACTTCAGTGATGCGTTTGGTGTTACTAAAGTCCACAGGCGAGAGTTACCACCTACTCGTCTGCTCGTTTGTCCACTACTTACGTAAAAAAAAATTAAAAGTACCAATATTGGAAAAAAAATATAGACAAATATATGATGAGAAAATACACCGGATATTTAATATTGCCAGTACATATTGGGACAGATTGAATTTGTAATAAAAATAAAGAGGAATAAATAGGCAGCTTCAAATTTTAATAAAACATTGAAGAAATCTGCTACGTTTTTTTAAAGGCTAATTCCTACTACTCATTTATTTTAATAAAATATTGTATTAATTGTATTAATATAGTGAGTTTCCCAGTCTATACATTCTTGACTGCCTTTTCTTATATACAAATACTCTTATATGCAAAATAAATAAATTAAACAGTTGTATTCATCATCTAAAAGGGTTGGGGGTTTATTTTATTTTCTTCATGTTCAATGTTTCGCAGTCTACTCATGTTGACCCTTGTTCTGGTACACTCATGTAACATACCTCCCATTACCAAAGAGTCACGAGTCAAAAAGTATGTCAGATTCAGTAATTCTATGTTGAACAGTAATACATATAAAATCTACATAAATGAAATGAAATAATATTTATTCGAAGTTGGTTTTTACAAACGCTTTTCGACCGTCAAACTACGCCGTCGCTTCAACAAATCCCTACTGTGAGTGGTCCCGCAAGAAGAAATGGCCAGAAAATCCCGAGGAGTTTGTTTTTCCTACTCACAGTTATAGAACGCATGTATGGCTACATATTAAACTCATGTTCAAGCAGTCTTATCTTTAAAGTAATCATCAAGTAAGTAAGTCGTAACTCATGTAATGGTTGCCATGTACCACATTTACACATCAAACAGTCTGGGAAGGTCCACCGCTAACCTGCCCTAACTTTCGTTACTGTAGTCATTCCTGAGACCTCATCAATCGAATATCCAATATTTATAATGTAGTATCAGGTAATCATTTATGTATATCTCCAAAATTGATTTCAGTCCCAGAAGAAAAAGGCATTCCTACCACGTTATGTGATGAGTTCATATCTCCAGAGGCTCAGCTTCACAACGTGCCCACTACTAAACGGCTGCGAGCTAAACCACCCCCTCCCAAGACAGTGGTCACAAGAGCTGCGGTGGAAACACCTCATCCTGGTGTCAGCTATAACCCTTCTTATCAGGTATTATTAAATGTCCAGGTTTCACTGTGTCCATATCATATACATATGTTTTACTGCACATAGATTTTATTCTGCAGTCATATTAGTTTTACTTTTAGTACATAGTAGTTATATTCCATGAGGACATACATTACTACGTACATTTAATCAAAATTAATTGAATTGAATTAGTCACAAGCTCATCATTGTCAAATCACAGACCTGTCATTCTTAATACGATAATAAATAGATTAACAGCAGCTCATTTAATGTTTGTTTATGTTTCAGGAGCACCAAGAACTACTGCGGGACGTGGTGCAGCATGAACAAAAACTGATGAAACGTGAAGCTCACCTGCACAGAGTCACCACCGGGATGTTCAGTAAAGTGACAGCGGAAGAGAAGGAGGTAATATTCAGGTTTATATTGATTGAAGTCGTCACTGCCTCACACTAAGCAGGATGTGCTATGTTAATCGTTTCAAAGTCAAAAACTTACGGCCGGTCCATTGATGTATCGATTTCTTATAGTCGAAACATAGAGAGGTTCGCATCTGTACTTATTCATCAAATTAATCTATTAATTACCAAAGATAAGTTGCAATTTGCGCACGGGAGGCATAATATAGAGTTTTAACTGACAATAAAACTTACCTATTATTTTCCTATAAAAGAATCAGTTGTCTTCCGATATAATGTATCTTTAACGATTTTGTTTACATCACCAAATTGCAACATGCAACACCAGTGGCTGGTCCAGACGGCTGGTTCTAGAGTAAAATTATATTCAATGTTTATTGAAAATTCCGTTGAATTATTTGTTGGTACATAAGCGATATATATTCGTTTCATAGAACCAATGGCGTGAAGAGATGAGCACTGGTTTGCCGCAGCCGCACAACCCCGCCGACGATGTAAAACCGGAACCGGGTGCAGACTCGGACAACGAGTACAAGGCGATAAACCCGCCAGTCAAGAACAAGAAGAAGGACCACAAGGCGAGAAGGAAACAGCGCGAGAGGATAGAAGAGAAGGAGAGGTTGAAGAGAGAAAAAATAAATAAAAAGAAAATCACGGATTTGTACAAGTAAGTCGTAACAACTGTCTCAGTGCTGAGCGAGACTGTTTTTAACATGAGAGAAGGCTGTACGTACATCTTCACACCATTGTGAACGAGCCTGGAGCACTCAAATATTTAGAACTCCTCATGTTACTTGTTGTTTACGCACTGTATGCACATATAGTCGAAAAAGTAGAGGTGAAGCCTACCTTGGTTTTCAAATAACATCAATTCCATTTCTTATCGTTTTTATACTGTATCTGTTTTGTATATGTGTCTGTATGAATATCAAAAAGGATGAAATGTAGTCTTTTTTCCTCTTTTAGACATCTAAATTATTTAAAGTTTAGCAGAGGTGGTCAGAAGTTATGAGCTGATATTCAGTACAACAGTTTAATAGAACAACAAGATCAAATCGACCGTCGCGAGGGTTCTTTCGGTTGTTGTTATTGTTTCAAAATCTATGTGTACAGTGCCTCTACTATAGTATACTGTATCATATATATATATATATATATATATATATATATTGTATTGACATCGCGAAGTATATCACTTTGGTCATTTTCGATCAACAGGCTTCGTAAACTGGAATCTTCCATAACGAACCGTGAGCGTCGTCAGTCGGAGCTGCGCGCGCAGCGTGCGTGCCGGCGCGCCGACGCCACCGCCGCCGCGCCGCCCGCGCTCAACGCGCACAACGCGCCCGCCCGCGAGCCCGACTTCGTGGACCCCGCCGAGCCCTCCGGGGATCTACGAACGCTCTCCACTAGGAGTGAGTGGAACGTTTTGTGTGGGTTGTTGTGTGTGATATAGTGGGTACAGATGTGTCGAATTGTTAGGATACACATTGTTCATTTCCATGCCGCGGGTATCGCTACAATCGTCGACAAAGGTGCTGACGGGACGTGTGAGTGATCACTGACCCGTTGCCGGCCGAGGGGAGAGCGGTAAACTCGTTACCACGAAGAAATGAAACAAATTCAAGGCCATCAAACGGTCAAGTTGTTCGAGAATTATGTGATCACTAACACAATGAATAGCGCACAAATAATTGTAATCGGAAGTCACAGAAGTCACAAATTGCAAGTTTTTTCGACGAAAATATCGTGGAACTGTGAGCGTTCTAATATTGTTCGAATTCCTAAAAAAATGTCTGTTTCTAGCGAATCTCCTCCGAGAGCGATTCGAATCCCTGCAGCGGCGCGGCGCCCTTGCAGCCTCTAAACTGATGATGAAGAAGAAGAGGAAGCTCAAGAGCTATTTCAAGCCGGGCCACAAGGTCACCGAGCGGGACGTCGAGCGGTACTTGGACAGCACCGACAAGGGAAGGAAAACCGCAGCCCTTGTTAAATAACGTGTAAAAGAGATCGTCTCGTTATATGGGGCAAGGAATAAAGTTGTTTAATACGTTTATGAATGTTTTATTCCATGGTCAGTGCATCTGATGTAGAGTCTCGGATATCTTTATATTTTCATTGGCATTTTATTGATATCGGTATTAGTAAAACAGCAAAACATCACCGACGCCATATCGGCCAATAATGTAGTGTGGGAGACGCTCAATACTGGCTCCTAGACACTTCAGTCGAAACACGTAAAAAATCACATCAAAAAAGTCTATCATTAGGAAAGCATGCTGTGTATGAAACAACTTCACGTATTTTATATAAATTTTACTACAAATTTTTCCTAAAATATTTTACATCTAATCTTAATTAGAAGTATATTACAGTAATATCGATTGGCAGTTTAACAATTATCTAAGGATACAATAGGTAACTCAGGTGTTTTCAGCGCTGAAGAAGCATGAATAAATGTTCGCCGTTCACCAAATTCATATAAAAATACTTTATTGGCAGGCACAACATGAAAATAACAACGTAAATAAATTAACTAATTAATCTATATTAATACGAGAGTAATACAATACATAATTCTCCTTAGATGTTACACTATAAATTATTTGAAATCTGTTTCCGCCTACGGCAGTCTTTCTATGCTATTTCAAAAATTAATAAAAATTACGTATTGTAATTTCATATTCTCTGTATTTTACACGATACTAAAGATAATTAATCAACATTCGTTTAATCTAATCCATATTATAACGGAACAGACATACGAGTATATACTGCATTTTGTATATAGTAAGTATGATGGCGTCTATACTAACCTAGCATACGCGGCTATCTACAATAAATCACATTTACAAAAATGTTTACATTTAGGGTTTACATTATTTAAAAAATAATTATTCCGTTGTTAACAGATTAAAAGAGTATTTTTCTGCCACAGTGCTTTACAAATTGTTAATTGTTTCTTTTATCTCTTAATTTTGGAACCCTAAACATAAATAGACATAACCAATATTTAAACAGTAAGGTCAACCCCATCGCGCTGCTATCGTGTATAGAGATCGTAAAAGTTCAATCGCCCTTGTATCTGATTGAGTCTTTAAATCGGCTCCTTGAGGAGCTACTCTTGCTTCTGCGAAGGGCCTGTCTATCGGCACCCTCGGCTGTTCTGTCGCTTTTACTTGAAACCTCCTTCCTCCTCTACCTCTTACAGTAGCTTTTGGACTAAGCGTTGTAGTGACTTCTGTTTCTTGAGTCTTTAACGCTTCTGTTGTCGGATTCGATAGAGAATTGATCACCATAGGGTCGATCTTCAAACCTTTTCCACGTCTCAAACTATCTCGTTCGGGTATGCTATCCATTCTCCGCTGATAAATTGTCGTTTTGATTTCAGTGTCTGATGCCGTTGTAAGTGTGTCTCCTAAACCGTCTTCTTGTGCAATTTCATCCATATCTTTCTGAGAAACCGCCATTAGGGCTTCTAAAAGTGCTTTTTTAGATGCTTCAGCTGTTGTATTGTGATCATCGTCACATGTTTGAACTAAAAGAAGAATGAGTCTTTTAACGGTCTTCGATTTAGTTTTCTTCATTACGTTCATCAGCTTTTCGGCCGTAGTTGCATTCATACCTCCCATTATTTCCTTAGCTTTTTCCACCACGGTGTCAGTAATAGTTGTCAAATCCTGAGCTGGTTCTGTTGATGTAGAATCTCTTAGTAAGCGACCGATTCTGTCGTCCTGATTGCTTCCAGGAGTGCTTATATCAACATTAGGTAAAATTATTGTTGATGAGGGCAATGGTTCTGCAGTTGTATATTGCACTGTCGGAGTTGTAGCGGTATTAAATACCCATGTATTGGTTTGATGAGCAATTGGAGACAGTCCCTGTTCATGTCCGGAGGAACTTAAGCCATCGTTTAACGTTATTGGGTCGACAATAGTACTTTGCCAGTTTTCAAACGTTGTTGGCCATTGGGAATCAATAGAAGTTTTCTCGCTATCAGGCGATGTGAATATGCTGCTTAAAATTGGGGATACTGTAGTTAACGCTTCGTTTTGGTCTCTGACCGTTGTACTAGACTGACTTGTGGTTTGTAAAGTAGTAGTTTCAACATTTAGTAGACTAGGCGCTTCTAGATTTTCTGAAGGTTTCTTGGCAAGTGGTTTTTCTTCTATGTTAAGTTGTTTACCTTGACGATCGCTATTACTTTGTGGTGGAATGAATGACTGGCTATGTGCCCTCTGTAATTCTTCTTCGTTTTCTAACTCTACGCTGTCAGTTTCTGTGAAATACACAGGAGTCGTTGTTGGAAACGTAGTTGTTGTTCTAATTTTCTTGCTCTCGAAAGCCGGGGCGCTAGGTGCAACTGTTGACTCAGAAATATCGACTCCCCAAGCTGTGGGTAAATTCGTAACTTCAACGTAATCGTTCAAAGGTTTAGAGTCGGTGGGTGCAACTTCCGTACCATAGGCACTATTATCAGATAAAAGCTTATTATTTTGGAATCCTCCGTATCTAGGAAACATGTAGCTATCCGTAGTTGGGTTATTGTTCTGTGTATTTACATTGATAGAGACAGTGTTTGTGTATGGTAGTGGCGTAGTTGAAGGCACTCTGGGAATGGCAGCAGTAGTGTAAGATGCAGATATTCTTCCACAACATCTAAATGGATTTCGGGGAGTGGTAGTTAAATAAGACGATGGAATAATTTCTGTAGTTGTAGTTATTGGGGGTCGTGTTGAGGTGGTTTGATTGTCAACAATGGTATAATCGGCAGCAAACTTCAATGCCTTACTTTCCCGTAGTGAATTAATAGGATGTTGAACTTTATGGTCATCTGAGAAGCCTAGTATTTCTTCGTCATCCTCGTTTACAGTTGTTGTTGGCTCCGTATTTGCTGGTTCATCTGTAGCTGTTAGCATATCACCAAAAGAGGGATGCGTTGGTCTAATGTCAGAAAGAACTTTTCTGAATTGGACTGGGTCTTGAAGATACGCAGAGAGAGCATGTGTAAATACTTGAGCTAGTTCCCTTATTTGTGGAGACGTCGCTAGAGGATTCTGACTCATCTGTAAGGATAGATCCTCAGCTAATTCGTTGTAAGTTCCATTAGGATCTAGCCGTAAATCTTCCAACAACTCCGCATTATCACCTCCATTTCCAAAGAGATTACTATATTTATTTATTGTTTGTTTACTGAATAGAGGAGGTAAACCTTCTTCAATAGGTTCATAGTCACCAAAAGCAGGAGTCGTCGTATCATTTTCGTCTGGTGGATTTGTGGCCAAATTGTCTAACGCTGTCGCATAGTATATAGCCAAGGAATGAAGAGTTTTAGGAGTTAAAGATGGTGGCACTATTAAACCTGGTCTATTGGGTTGGTTACCATAGTACTTCTCAGTTAAAATACCGGTATTTGTAGGCTGGGTCGGTCCAAACGCATCCAAATTGAGCTTCCTCATTAATCTTTCTCTACGTTCCTGATAAGAAGGTTCTGTTGTGGTTTCTGATATTTGATTTGGTGTAGGATATGTTTCAAATCGGTCGGTTGATGCAGTTTCAGTAAATTTTTCATCCCTTGTTGTTTGTGGTATTTTTGTAGCAGATTCAAAGTTGCTTTTGGAATCAATTGTAACTTTATTAATACTCTTTTCATAGTTTTCTAAAATGTCACTTCTAGGCGTAACTTCTGCAAGATTTTCGGTAGTTGTAGCTAACGATTTATTCTTTTCTTTTTCAAGAAAATCTTTTAACAAAGATACGCCAGGTCTTGTATATGGTTCATGTTTAGAAGTGATGGACGTGTAATTCTTATCGTATGGCACTAGAGTCGATCGCTTCGATGTAGCCTCGGATGTATATTGAATTAAATGTTTATCACGAATATCATACAGCGTAGTTAACGTAGGATTACTCTTCGTTCGCGGCCTAGTTGTCAAATTTGGATTGTAAACTGGATAAGGCCGATAGTTTTTGTTACTCAAATCTTGTAGATAATGTCGGTTTTGGTTGCGAGCGAATGACGCCGTTTCAGCGGCCACCTGCATTTCTCTAATGCTATTGTAATCACCCGCAGGTAAGGTTGTTCTATGTGTAATGAAATCATACGACGCTGTAGTAGTTCTAGACGGAATATGTCCAAAATTATTGGCGATTAACTGAACCAAATTCTTTTTTCTCTTTTCGAACACGGTAGTGGCATAAGCTCTCTGAGTAGGGTTAATGTCGAAGAGGGCTTGATAACTTCTAGATGTTGCTTTGGCGGTGGTCGATTGAACATCATATTGGAGTCTTTGCTTGTGTCTTAGAAGACGCTCAGTTGTACTCGGTACATTCACAGATGTTCTTCTGGATTCGGATCTTACATTGGTGTCTGTCCCGATCTGTTGAAGATCTGAGTTTTTGCTAAGACTAGCTGAGACTTTTTGAGATTTCTTCTGCTCATTGGAGTAGTACTCGACACTGGACTCGTATAGGGCAGGCGAAGAAGCACAGTCCACCTTGAACCACCAGTCACAGATTAGGTGCGATTGGCTAAAGATGGTACCATTGGGACACAGGAACGAGATCTTGCGGGATGTGTCGCAGATGTGGAATACCTTGAGAAAATGAAAAGGGGTAATCAAGATCATTTTATATTTCACATACTTCTCAAAGGAAATTAAAGTAGCTAAGAGATAAATCATGCTCTCGAGGTTTGTTAGATAACTGGTGCTTTAAAAATATGGTTTCAGACATCGTTTTGGTTGAGGGAGATCAAAGCTCTAATGCTTAGCAGTAAATCCCTTATAAAAATAACTGTAATATATGCAATTAAAATTTTGAATACGTTTTTCAATAAATTGGTTAGGTTGATATCAGACCTGGCAATCGGTCTCCAGGTCAGCATAGTATCCAGTGGGAACATTCTTGCAGTTGAAGCCTGTATTGGGGATGGTAGGAAGCGCTGGAAAGTCCACACCCGGCTTTCCGATTACACCTGAAAAATACAATTTTATGATTATAAAATTGAATTGAATAATATTTTACTTCAAAGAAAAATATGTGAATCATATTTATTTGTTATCACCTTATCGGCCACAATTAGACATGGTTCTCAACTTGTATAAATGCAAACAGTTCCTATAAGAATTCCTATATATCTAAAAAAATCCGAATCTGATAATATTCTTCCTATAATATAATCATTAAATATCTAAACGTTTCAAAGGCATAGGTGGTGAATAGGAGGAATTATCCTCCTATTATCAATATACTCTCTAATTTCTGATATCTATATCGGCGTCGATGAGATGATAGCTGCGCTAAAGACACTGAAGCGTAGAAAGGCGTGTGGATTCGACCATCTCACAATTGAAAAGATAAAGCAATTTGGGCCTGTGACGAGGATTGGATTTTGAGGCTCTTCGAAACTGCTTAGAAACTAAGAACATTTAAAAAATTTGGTGCAAGTCCCGTGTCGACTTGCTGATAATCCCAAAACCTTCCGACCAATCTCCCTATTTTATTTACTTATTTAAAGGTGTTTGAAAGTATTCTTCTTAATCGACTTATTCCGAACATTGACGAAACACTTATCTCAGTACAATCAGGTATTCAATTCGCCCCGGTAAGTTCTAGGCGTCGCAAATTCTCACCTTGACTAAATAAATAAAAGATGGCTTTCAGTAGTAGAATATTAAGGGCGTCGCTTTCCAGGATCTATCAGCTGCTTACGATACTGTTAACAGTGTGATGATAAACGAAGCTGTATGAAATCACGGCTGGCTACGCCTTCTGTCAGATTATGACGCAATTTCTGAGTAACTGTCGATTTCAGGTTAACTTACAACACCGAAACAATAATCAACTAAACGGATTGACCGGCCCAAGACACGGGATACTAGATGTTTCATATACGCAGACCATTTAGCACTTGCGGTTCAAATTGATACTTTCTCGAGTGTAAAGGAAAAAAGAACCTAATTCCTGAACCGGCCTGGTGACTATTACACTGCAAATGATTTGAACTCAAATCCAAGTACAATCGAAGTTTGCACATACTACCTTCATAATAAAGACGCTTAAGGGGACGTAACATCACATAGCGAAACATAAAACTTTCCCATAACAGATTTCCCAAATATATGGGCGGGTCCTTCGAATGAAGCCTGCCAATGAAGCAGTACTCCACGAACACCCAGCAAAAGCTCTGCACTCGCAACAACCTGCTGAAAAAGTTGACCGCCAAATTTTGGGAAGCTGAACTAACCGTCTTGCGTACTACAAACAGTGCGCTGTCTTATTCTGCACCCAAATATGTCTGTCCTACGTGGAAACGGTCAACACACGCAAAGTTGAATGCCGTGACTTTAAATGACTAGAGCTAGCTTTGAATGATGTGACTAGCCGTTTTTGAGGTGACGGTCCAACTGGAAAGAACGGAGTAAAATAATGATGTAGATATTAGAGACATATAGATAATAGAGATGTAATTCCAGCAGAGTAACGTTTTCACAAGAATTCGCTGTTTTAAAAATGATTACATAACACTTCCTAGCAGAGAGGCACTAGTCTCCACCACAGTTGAAAAACAAGTGCGGATTGGCATATCACCTGTCCCTTAGGTAGACTCTTAGGTAGAGCGATACGGCTTCCATAACTCGGGTCAAATGTCGCATTCCACTTAGTAACCGTATCATGACTGTTTCCGACAGATACACACATGTACAAGTTACCTTACCTTGAAAAGCTCCATATACTTAAGTATATAGAATTTGAAAGAATTTTGAAGAAGTTTCTTCTCCTCATTGTTAAAGCACCTTTTCGAAACGATGGTAGAAGAAAAAAAAAGACGTTTATAAGTGTATTTACTGAAAACCTATATGATTAAATGAATTTGAATTTGAAAAATCTTTCGCTATTACTTATGCAACGTCTTCTTACCTTGATGCTCAACTACGTCCAGGTCGGGTTGACTATTTGCCGGTATCAGTCGTTTAACTAGGGCTTTGCCTTCGGTGTATGTTTCAAAGCCGGCTGCGCCCATGGCCTGCGCGATTGCTTGCAAGGACTCCGCACTTGGTGACGGCGCGTATAAACCGGGGTCGGGTGACACATCCTGAATGGATGAAGATTTTAAATTTTACTTCCATGAAATCCACCTTGTGTTAAGTGATTTCGATAGCCTATATCGGAATCTATAAGCTATTGCGAATAGAAATACAGTTCTATTTGAAATTGAAACAGAACGCCTTATTTGTCAAGACACTGAACCGAATCCCTTCGAACCGATACATTCGAAGCAGATTCCTTCATAACATCATTAAAAACCTACTACCGAATGACTACTTTGTTTACTTTCGTCATTAATTCATCATAACTTTACCTTTCGTCGCTGTGATGTTCGCCGTACACCGTCACACATTTGCAATGTGCCTGAAATTAAAACAATAAGAAATATAAAAAAAAATATATAGTTCATAATTCGAATAAAACTGCAGTAGATGGGAGATGTATCAAAGTGTCATGTACTTTTGTTGATATTTTTTCTTTGACGAAGTACTATAGTATATAATAAATATGATAAAAATATAAAAGAAAATAAAGGAAAATTTTAATTTATTGGAGGCTTATACAGAGCATTATTTATTGTAAGTTTTACAATTCGTGTCAATCGTAAGTTTACAGTTATCAACGAGATTAAATATATAGGTATTATACTTAAATGACTTTGGTAATTTTAGACAAAATTGTAATTAATTCGAGCGCATTCGGAAGCTTGAACTGTAATAAAGCCCAAAGTTGTTAATTGTAAATTTCAGAAATAAGTGAAATCTCATAGTGCCGATATATCAATGATAGAGACGTTCGGAAATAATCGGTCCCGCTCGAGTTACTTTGAAAAATAATTCTACAACTACTGTAGCTATTATTTCGTCCGTTGAATTATACCTCGCGGCTATTGGCCCTCATTACACAATGCTTTCCCGTAGATTTGGCTAAGAAGCAGTCGGACCACGTGGTGGTCAGAAGACACCGCTAGGCTATAGGTGAAAGGTAGAGGAAACGAGGACTATAGGATTGCGAAGGTTTAAACTTAGTTTGCCATTGTTATATGCTGGTTTAAAAGATGTGCTGCGGAGTGTTTTTAAACTTATGTTCTCCTCAATGTTAAAGCACCTTTTCAAAATGGTAGTAGAAGCAAATAATGACGTGTATAAGTGTATTTACAAAATACTTAAATGATTTTTGAATTTTAAGGAAGCGTTTATGCCTCTTGTTTAATTATTCTCCGGCGATGCAACTGTAGTGAGTGAACATTATTTACGGGATATTTTCAGAAGGGGCGTAATAGCTAGCGAGGGGGTAAAAACTCCTTTCAACTTTTATTTAAAAATACCAAAATTATCTAACGTATATTATGGTGTATGTCGTCACAATGGGATATTCAACTATGGTGAAAACTTTCTTCAGTCAATTTGCTATCATCTCATTATTCACCTAATGTAACTTTTCATCTATTTGCCCGAAGATCTTTCAAGCTGATTAAGACCACTAGTCTTGTCGCATCGTTTCAATGCGAACAACGATTCGGATACAAAGTGGCTGATAAATTATCAAGACAGACAGCTATAGATACGAGATGACTCCTAACGAGCCGGCAATCTTTCTGATTAGGACATTGAACTTCACTGAGAAAGGCTGTTATAATAAACGAGCGTTGAAATTATTCATGATTACATATACTTATCTAATCTTACCTTAATATTAATGATGATATATTTCAAGTGCTTTTCTTGTAAAGTACATAGGAGTGCCATACGTTTACGTTTTTGGAAATAGCAAACATATATGTACATACATAGGTACGGTTTACTTGGTGTAAAGTGACCATTGCAAGTCTCCATGGATTACACTGCATGCGTCTACTAAGCCATCAACTCCATCAACTATTTGTAAGCTAATGCGCTTTACCGTGTAAGACTACATTGTCAGTTTGTATTGAAGTGAAACATTGGCTTATACCTAATAAGAAAAAAATCATCTTATATGCTTGTCTCAGGTCTTTTCTTGGATGAGAATAATTAAATCATAGTGTAGACCAGCATACTGGCCAAACAGAATTTTCAAAATTCCACACGATTTTGACGTTCGTAGATGTTTTCTCTCAATTAAAGAAAGTAGTTAACGCTGCCATGAAATAAGGATATAATTTTGGATTCCAAGGCAAATCCCGCTTGTACTATTGCATATTAATATAAATTGTATTAAACATTTGCATACCCATTTTGGGTTAGGGTAGGGTGTACTACTATTATATAACCTAGACCATCTTCTGTAAACGTTATCCAGCAAATAAATGAATTGAATTGATTTGAACCTCTGATTTTATACTTGACTAGTGGCCTTCCCGGACTTCATTCGGGTTCAATAATTATATATAAAAATCTTGAACAGCGTACCATTCAAATGGTAATTTTATATAATTCGTAATATTAGTCTACTCTCTCCCTATGTATATCTTGTTCAAATGTCTCTCTCATATTAATATAGATTCTAAACGTTTAGATAAATAGTCAAGTATTAATTAAACAAACAGGTGATTCCCTAGGCTAATAACTAGTGAACATGCTTGCCGAGGGAATGCATTAAATTGAATTTAAGATTGGAATTAGGGTTAGACTATTCATAGTATTTCTCAATATATTCTGTGACGATCTGAACATTTCTCTTCAATAGTATTTACGATTGAGCTAGGAGTCTTAAATTGTTGGTATCTTGAAAGCAGCGAAACAATCTGTAGGTTTATAGTTTCCGTATTTGGACGCGAATGATCTGAAGCCCACGCTTGGGCGTGACAATAGCGACCGACGCGGATGTATCGAGATGCAGTGCAAATAGTGAAAGCTTTCGATTGTCATACGATGATTTGGCCACTTACGAGCTTCGTGTGGGAGCTTTATGACAAAAGTTTAGGTAAATAGCAAGGATTTATTGCCGTTATCTATCTTCGCTTCTAATGAAAATAATTTTCTAGTTTGTATCTTATATTAGTATACTTACATATAATTAATTATATAGTTATGCTATTTATTATCATGTTGCTAGTGTGCAATCATTTCAAAGGTCATACGATCTCCTGACTAAGCCAGGTTGATGTTTGAACATGGCAAAGAAGCCAAAAGCCTGGGCAGCATCAGTGAGTTCGGAATATCTCTATTGACAATACCTGTCATAGCTTTATCTTCGATACATTAACAGATGAAGTGCAGATACCCATGTCTCACCGTCCTTTAAATGTTGATTGTGTAACATAGGCGCACGCTGGTCGATATGAATTATGAAGTATAGATGAATTTGATTCATTACATCTACAGATTAAGGTTTGCCTACGATCATTATGGCATTCCATGTGTAGATGACTGCGGTAATTATTTTCGGTAGTGTTTGCAATATGTATTTAATTTAAAATTAATTAGGCAGTAAATTAA
Organism: Megathymus violae; assembly: GCA_003671415.1. Classification (NCBI taxonomy): domain Eukaryota; kingdom Metazoa; phylum Arthropoda; class Insecta; order Lepidoptera; family Hesperiidae; genus Megathymus; species Megathymus violae. The sequence goes on from PDGT01000014.1 coordinate 635,080, forward strand.
CCATGAGTTCCACTGACTGACATGTTAACATGTGTAATCACGTCTTTAATGTCATATTATGTTAGGAATTATACCCTGCGATGCGTATTTGCGTGGAGATTTGTAAATTGTTTTCTCGCAAGAGCTTCTAATACAAGGGCAGTGTGCCCGAAACTTAAAATATTCCAAAAGTGTTTTAGTGTCGTATCCAATGTGAACAGTAGAGTATTAGTAGAAGGATCAATTACAGAACAGTGTTCCACCACAGAACCCAAACAGGTATGTATCTATTTAAGATTTTCCTTAAATACTAAGGTTAAATTTGGAATGTATTACGTTTTCTAAGGGATTGATATTTTATTCACCACTAAAGCACAATATACACTGTTATTTCCAACGCTACTTCTTTAGTATACGAATTGCGTGAACATTCTTTGAAAATACATTCAGACAAATCGAAAATCTTTTCCGTTTTTGACCTATCCAAGTCGGTCAAGTTTTATTCGTTTAAAATAAGTTTCCCTTCGAGCTGCAATTCTACTCATCGGTAACATGACTTGGGTTTAACGATTACCATAATTTAGAATTAGAACCCATGTAGATACGCTAAGAGCAGCTAGCAAGCCCATCCTATCCAAATTGTAAGACCTGATAGCAAATTGACCAGTCAATCATTTTTTGACGTACTCGTACAGAACTAATTATATGAAATTATTGACGAGTTGTTTTGAAAGGCAATAAAAATAAACTTCGTGTTTTGTAAAATGGCATGTTTAATATAAGATGAACTATTTTTGTACAGATGAAGTCCCTCATTACATGTACAAATCGTAACATGTAAATAGTATCTAAGAATCTTGACTAATATTATAAAGAGAGTGTGAATTTTTTCAATTTGTGTGTATGCGGAGGATAATCTTCGGAAGCACGGCACCTCCTTTAAAAGTTTTTTCATCATTTCAAAGGCACAAAATTCCCAATGGACAAAGCCATATGTATACACAAATTATTTAGACTTGTGATGATATTCGTGAACTACGTCTCAATTCGTGCTATCTCAGATCTTGCTTAACAATATACTCGTATATTTAGATAATTGTTTAACCCGAACGAGGTTTGTGCGGATCGCTAGTATAGTAATTAAAGCCTAGAAGAACGGCAATATGCATCGTTATTAAGATGATAATGATAATTGAATTCCATCTGAGTTGATAAAATTGTTAATATAGAAATTGTATTTATGATTTTAGGTTACTAGCAATTTTAGGTTAAGGTATTATTAACTGGAAGATTATTTCAAAGATAACCGTGATTGATTGTACATACAATCAACTCACATCACTCACAACTCACATGAGTTTGATGTTTATTCAAAACAATTTATTTTAACCGGGATGAGGTACCTAAGGCCTCGTTTCTAAATAAATGTAATTTCCTAAAACACTCTTCAAATGAAAACAAGTTGTAGAAGTCAGTAAGATACGTTACGGCAGTATTGGTAGGGTCATTCACTAACAGTATTTAAACTTTCTGGGTAACGCTATACCTATTAAACTTTGAAAGTTTCTACTAAGGACGTAGATAAACATAATAAATACTTCAACATTGGATCGGACAGTAAAATAAATTTCAATTATAATTTATAAAGTAAATAAATGTACATCCAAAAATAAGTTTAACTTACAAAACCAAATGAATGTCGCACAGGTCGTATCGGCGATCGATCAGATATAATGAGATGTTCAAACGCGCAGGTGCCAGCTCGTGAATCTTGTCAAGGAACGGCGAGCGAGGACCTTCGCCCTGTCAATTCCTATCGTACATTATGTGTAATGATGTAGTACAGTCGAATAGCGATGTATAACGAAACGATCACACACTCAACAACAAGGCCTCTTGATATTTTAACATGTTACCGATGCCGAATTTGTAAAACTTCAAAATGATCATGAAAAATGGAGATCATGCTTTATGTCAACACATAAGCTTTAACGTTTTTGAATTTCGTCATCTTAACAAACTGAACATTGTCTACAACTCCAGAACAATGTTGGTTTGCAATGAAAAGTTGTAAATTCCATAAATATATTTCATTTTGTAGTTAGTTATCTTTACGTTTCTTTCATCGCTCCTCAATAAACTATGATATATCCAATACTATACAGTACAGATACATAAGATTATTAGCTATCAGTCTTCTTGACAGATTAACGTAATTAGATTAAAAGTGTGAACAAGATATAATACTTATAAAGCGAGATACCTATAATAACGCGAGAATATTTGCCTTTGATACTTCGCATGACGAAATTATATCCAGTCCAGAAGGTAATTATTGTGATCTGGTCTATAAAGGTTGCTGTAATGAAAGGTTGTTCTTTTGTAAGGAATCGCCCATTTAAAATTGAGCAACTAAAGATTCTAGGAGTTTCAGTTAATGGAGCAATTTTAGATATGGTGGCTTAATAATAATATGTAATAATGGGTAATGTAAGACTGGAGTTTGAAGTATAATAATTAAAATTTGCAGTGATTCGCGTAACTGTATATATCAGGTTGATATAATATTTCCACTGTTGAGCTCGAGCCGGTTTGAAGTACTCGTAAGTGAGCAGTTACCTAAAGTTAAGGAACGGGATGATTTACGAGGATGATCAATCATCATAGATAGGTAGGGTTCCTCACAAAGTTTACAGTAGACATTTTAAGGGCAACTATTTTGTTCTACGAAATCAATGACATGTTAATGAAGAATATATACCTGCAAAATTTGTTGGTTATTTCCTTTCTGAGGGCAATAAGTTATGTCGATTTACATCAAAGAATTAAATAAAACCAATAAGCATTATTATTATTTACTTTAGTACCGTTTATTCATGTTTTGTTTTATCCTGTCAAATAAGGTTAATTTTAGAAGAAGCGAAATAAAGAGAAGTTACTAGGATTACCATGGTGTTATTAATTTTACATGTAATATATGAATTAAGAGAACGAATTAAATAAAGCAAAAAAAACCTGTGATGGAATAGTCGACGTTCATGTCGATAATGCATGGACGTGAATTTGACATCACTAAAAGTCACGCACATCACTGTATTTTCCACACACATGCATATTTTTGTTTGGGTGACGCGATTTTGAGATGAGTGTTCCTCTATTACGTATATTAACTCTATTAATGCTACTAAGATTCTCTCTGGTCTTCTTGTAAGTATCAATCACAATACAATAATATATGTATATGGATTTAAATAGATAATGTGCATGTTACATTTTAAACGTATGTCCAATGAAAGAATTTTATATACCTTATTACTATTTTAGAGACACTTACAAATCGCTGTTAATGTGAATAATATAAGAACGTGGGAAATCATTTTCTGCCCCAGATCAGGCCGCCACCGCATGTCGATCTGAAAAGAACGAGAAACGGTTGTTAACGAAAAATATTAATAATAATTACATAATATTATGACATTCTTATTTTATTTTATTTAAATAAAAAAATATATTTTTCAATTTCCTCCAAAGTTGATTGACAATGGTATCATAAAATAATTTAATTTTCAGGAATTTCTAAATACTATTTTAAATGCTTTACTAACACTAAATGTAAAATATTGGAGTGCTTAATATCAGAGTTTGATATTTCTGAATAGCAAATTGTAGACATGATTTCAGTGTAGTATTAGTAAAATTGTATTTATATTTGTCAAATAACATTCTTTAAAGTAAGTTACAAGAAAAACAGTCATGAAAAATTTTGGTACGTGGTCTTTTCAAAAATGCTATGAAGAATTATTATTCAGTGCCGAAACCCGGGATTGAACCGGGGACCTCTAGATCTTCAGTCTAACGCTCTCCCAACTGAGCTATTTCGGCGATACATTAGTTGGTTAAATTATGTATTTTTTATAAGAAATTAACACGTATATAATTATAGCAATAATGCATTTAGAATTTAAAAACGTAATGTCCATTCATCTTGTCATCGAAGTTTTCCACTAATTGAAGAAGGCTTAATACATAGTAGTTATTTATAATTAATTATTTATTACATTACATTACATACATTTTTTTCAGGTTAATAGCCGACAAACGGCAGACAAGCCTTCTGATGGTAAGTGGTCACCGTCGCTCAGGGACATCAGCAAGACTATTATTGTTTTTTTATTATTGTCCATATAAATGCATGAAATATGAACGAAACTCAAAATGTACATTACAATAGATCAATAAATAATTTTATATTAACCAATAATTACAAAGTGACCATAATGAAACAAAAATAATGCTTGGATAACTTACATTTCATTAAAAGTTACCTTAATTACCATATAACTATTACCATTATTAAAAAAAATTGAACTTCTGTCGAATAGAAAAAAACTGTTTTATTTTTATTGTTCGGGCAAATAGTCATTTCCACTTATTCGTTGTAGTTGTAGGGTATTCAATCAGTCTGTCAGTGCTTGCAGGGCACAGATATTTGCTTTAGTTCAAAGCTTTTAGCGTACCCTATCCCGAGATGAGTCGGTCGAGAAGTCGGTGTCCAACTCGACCATCGAAAATCCATATAAAGCCCGATAACGAAGGCTGTATTATAATGATAACTGAGCTGATAACTTTGTATCTTAATAGTTACTCTATGCCGGAATAGCCATATTTGTATTTGACCATATGCGCCCACCACTTTCGATGCCAATCAATACCGGAGCGTCACTGACTCGTTGCCGGTCAAAAGAAAGCACCGAAATCGCTATTTTCCTGTTATCTACTGTATTATTGTATCCGTAAGTAACATACGACTTCCTCCCGGATCGCTATCTGTCTTGCGATTCACGTCGTCGTCGTGTTCCCAGGCGGCCGTCACGACCGATCGCCGGCCGCGATACGAGATGCGATGGAAAATTGGATAATTGTACATGAGTTAGTGTTTATTGTAAGCGATAGTCAGGGAACACGACTATTGGACCTGATGAAATGTAGTTTTTCACCGATTGTTTACAGAATAACTTATACGAAAATGTCCATAACACATCAGTACAGAATGCTGTCGCCACCTTGTTAATATAAGTGTCTGTTAGCGACTCTATTCTCATTGAACTCAGACTATTGGTGGTCCTTGGCATGTTGGGATTATTAGCTATTTATTATTATGAATGTGCCTCAATACTCTTTTCATTACTCAATACTTTACACGCCATTTCGTGGCAATCATAAAGATACTCCCATGGGCTTATGATAAAAATTTAATTTAAGTGTTGTGTGAATGCAATAGTTCTCTGAAACTGTTTAGCTATACTTGTTGAGTTTGATTTATAGTTATACCGCTTGGTTACATGAAATCGGATAACTTTTTAATAATTAAAGTGTTATATATATTTTCGACTTATAAGTCGACTTTAGCCTATACTTATACCATAGAGAGAGAGAGAGAGAGAGTGGTATGATTTTGTGAGTTTGTATGTATCCGGAGGGCAATATATATATATTTTTATAGGTATATAGGTATATATATTTTTTTACCTAACGGTAAAAATCTCCAAACCAAAAAGCTAAATAAGCGGAACGGGACGCCATTTTAAAAATCCATATTTATAGTTTTTCTCAAATTTCACAGATCGTTTTAGACTTTTTGAGGTTGCGTACATTGACCTGGCTAGTTTGATATGGCAAGCTGATGAGGAGGTACAGGCGAACCAGTAAATCGAAATAAGCAGTGTAATGTAGCAGTTGAGTCCAATTATCGTATAATGGCAAGAAAGCATCAAAACAACTCGAAGCCTCCGCACTATGGTATTATTACTCGCCATAACTTGTTTGCATAAGGCGAAAGCGGACTGATCAGTGGGTACAGAGCCCTCCCAACGCAGGTCAGAGGTTACTGCGCCCTACGGCCTCGATAAACTATACGATTGGCTACTGCAGAGCAAGACATGCGGGTCTTATGGAAGTGTACGTTTTGGAAGGAAGGGAATTTAATCCATACAGTATTCTACTACATTCTTACACTAGATTACATAAATGACTTTATATTTATCTGCGTATTTTAACACAAAATAAGTTAAATCTTTGTTAAATTATTAAAATAATCTATCTTAAAGTGTATTGTAAGTTACAAAAATAAGAATTACGAGCTACACAGTTTTGACATACCAACTAGAGATAATATTATATGTTTTCGGAGCGCCGTTCACAATATTATCATGGATTATAATTACATGTACAGTTATTACACAATAAAGTAATTTAAATACCATTTTTAGGATTATAGTTGCTGTTATAAAGAATACAATAAATTAAAGCTATATTATCATTACAATTATATTAAATTATATATATTTTTTTTATTATATTATATTATTACTAAAATAATTATTAATTCATTTCAACTGTGGAGAAGCATTTTATTGTTAATTAGCTAATGCCCTCGCTTCGCTTCGGGAAAACTACCTTACGCTTAAAGATATCATGGGCATTTTTCTGGCTTTTTGTCGTTCTATGAATTACAAATTACAACAATAATTCATAACATTTTTATTTATGGACGGATTGCAATGAAACAAACTTTAAGTATTATTAGTGATGCAAATACATCAGTAAAAACCAGAACCAAATCGTTTAAGCCGTTTCTGAGATTAGCCGGAACAAACGCACAGACAAACAGACAAAAAATTCTAACAACTATTGTTTCGTGTTCTATTGCGTTAATAAAGTCCCGTAATAATGATTTTTCTCATATATCGTTCAAGTACAGAATGCGATCAGTTAGAATTGTATTATTAGTAGGTATAGATTTATTTTATAATATTAAAGATATTTCTAAAGAGCGGTGACGTATTTTCGTGAATGTCGATAGATTGGTCTGTTGCAAGCAGTGTTTGTAACACTGTGTTAGCAGTCTGTTGTTAGGAGCCTTGTGACGTGTTGTTAGAAAGGGTTATAGTTACATTGTCTTGATTTTTATTTGCTTCCAAATATACTAATGCATATTATAAAGAGCAAGTGCGAATTTTGTGAGTTTGTGTACATTTATACGGAGAGTAATCTAAGAAACCACGGAACCTGACGGACGGACAGACATACGGACGGACATAGGGTATAATCAGGTGTATATTATGTATAATCATTACACGTTAAACCCGAAACAAGTCGGAACGGGCCGCGAGTTAAATATAAGTAGATGTATGTACATTGTAAACAGTTGTTATTAAATCATGCAAGACTACAAACACGTTAAAGATTAAATTGTTATAAATATAAATATAAACATAAACGTTTACACACTCACACCCCCGCACTAGGATTCCCTGTGTTGCGGGTGGCATGGACATACACAATTATCACATCACAAACACCCATGACCCGAGAACAAACATTTATCTGTCACATAAATGTCTGCCCCGGCCGGGAATCGAACCCGGGACCTCACGCTCGGCAGGCAGGGTCACTACCAACTGGGCTACGGGGTCGACAATAAAATATATTTTTGGGTTGAAATATATTTACTTAAAAATAGATAAAAACATTTAATTGTTGTTGCGGGGCTACTGGAAGAGATTTCGTTGTGAGATAAGCAGTTCCCTTCTATTTGTATTTGTATTTGTATGTTAACTTTTGTTTTATTCTCTTTGTGCATAAATAGTTACATAAATAAAATATTTAAATGTATGACTGTGTGTATACACTCAAATAATTTATAGAGTATATACTCAATATAATACAAACTTAAACACAGTCTTGGAGTGAGTTTAAGAGCAAGGTTCTCGGTATTGTCAAATATGACTATACATTAGTGATCTTTCAGGGACATTTGTGTCTATTTTTGATATTCCTGAATTTCACTTTGTGGGCGTAGAAAGTATCAAGCTGTTAAACAAAACAATAGGCTTCACGGAAACGCGCTATATTTCCCACTGACAGCCGTATTACTGGGATTTATTTGAAGCACGTTGTGATACTTCGATCTTCCATTTGGTACCGTCCGCCAACATATCCATCTTAACAAGTGAACTGACGAATTTTTACCTTCTTGATTTCAAATACTAGATATAAAAATAAAGTTCTTGTAGCCTACATTTACACAAGTTCGTAGAAAGCAAAAAGTCGGAACATTGTTCAATTAATTGTTTAAGTCAACCCAAAATCCATTCAGTACTGTTGTTATTGAAGTGAACAATAATTCACACGCGAAAGTGATAACTTGCGGTGCGAGCGTGCGGCGTCGACAAGTTGCTTGTCGCTATCGATCGCACTCCACGACTGTAAACAACTTTCATCTGTCCCCAGTGCCAAATAAATTCCCTGAATTTTCAGTTATACCGCAGAATTACATAAGAGTATTAACAGTATTTGAAGTTCGTTGACGAATGGCTCGTTAATTAATACGTTATTTATTTAAATCGACCCTTAAATAATTACTTAACTGTAAATGTTGGTAAAATTATACATTTGGTATGTATATATATATATAAATAATTCAATATGTGTACATACTGAGTAAAATATGACTGTGGCTACTTCTGCAAAGAATCTATGTTAATAGTTAAATGCTGCCCGGAAGGTTGATGTTGACCAAATTCATAGTCAAAATTTGATTGGTGACCATTTTGGCAATATTTTTTACATTCACATATTTAATAGATATTCTCGAAACTGACCGTCAGGTAGTTATATGACTTATAGATTTTTTATGGTAACTAAAATGTTAATAGTCCACAGAGGGCTAAACAAGCCATCTGATAGTAAGTTATTACCGCCACCCATGCATTCACACCAGAAGCATCATCGACGCGGTGTCAGCAACGATGGCCATAGGGTACCATAACGCTTACTAGCTTCCAGACATTTAGAGCTGAGCAGTCTCCTACACGAGGGATCGTTCGCGATGACGTCATCCGTAGTCCACGAAGATGGACTACGAACACAGGACGTTGCGGTGGATTCAAGCATGAGAAGTCCTTAAACTCCATAGAGAAGTTAGAGGTTTAGTATACACATCGTATATCTGTGTGGTTTAATTATTCCTTCAACATAATATTAATCGAGCAAATCTGCCTCGTACCTACAATCTGCTACACGATCTAGCAGTTCTGTAAATGGGTTATCGCTTGATATTCTATTTTACATCGGCAACTAACGATACCGTTATAATTGTCCACAAAAACGGTACTACATGCATGGGAATCGCTGTACAATACCCGATTACGAAATAACACCAAACTGATCTCATCACGTGCTGTTTTTAGGCGGCCATGTTGAATAAACCGCGAAAAACTTGTGCTCTGTATAATCTAAGCATGTGACAGAATCTGAACGTTGGCTCGTTCGTGTGAAAGATTACGTATCGTGCTCATGGAGGTTCGATGTAGTGCATCTGAAAGTTCGATAAGCCATCTGTTTACGCCGTGAACACGTAAACTTATTATTATGATATTCCTGACAAGTACTACCTCTTCACATATACTACACTTTGTTTATGAGGAGGTGTGTTCCTTAAATCTTGCAAAATAACTTCTGAATAACTGGAAGGCATCCTCAATTATTGTATGAGGCATATCTTCGGTTTACGTACCTATGTAAGTAGGTATAATAAAATCTGTCACTACTATTCAAAGCAGAAATGGTTTTCTACTCAACAAAGATGCATCTCCAGGATACTAGTCCTATTATAATCAATTCTGAATGATACTTCTTATTTAAAGAACATTTTTCAGTAAGTTTGCTTAAAAGATGACAGAATATTTCGTTTCGCAACTGATCATACTGTCAAAGTTCCACCACATGACACCACGGTTTTTGAAATTTCACTTGGAACTTCTTGTCCTTAGTTGTCTATCAAAAAAACACCGTGTTGCTTTGTAGCAACAGGCAAGTCCAGTAGCACTACTCGGCACATTTACCTGAATTGTATAATTGTATACATGTATTTATGTATCCAATATTAATATACTCTAAAACTTTTCATCAACGCCGGGAGTTAGCCGTCAGAGAATGCCCTAAATGTCACTAAGTCCACTTATTTTACTCCCTTTTTTAAGGTTTTAGAATGAAGATTAAATAATAATAAAAAAAAAATATCTGATAGCAAAAGATCCCATTAGAGAAATGTACATTTTAAGTGAGGTAAATAAAAACCGACTAATTTAAATGTTTATCATGATTCATCAAAACTTGAGACTCTTTGTTATATTGTTATATAACTATTAATTATGTTGGTTTCCGTTGATTTCAAAATGCATTCGATTAAGTACCTTCGACCATGACACGTAAATTAAATTAAACGAAACATTAATGAAAAATTCAAAACTATATATTTTTTATTGAATTTTTTTTTTATACAACCACTTACACCTATTCAGTCAAGGACATTCTCCTCGCCTGCTTAAGTGCCTAATGACGCCGAACTACCCAACAATAGCGATGGGGAAGATAAGATGTTTATACAAGCAAATATTTTAGCAATCACACTTCAAGATATCTGCATTTATATATTGCAACATCTTCGCGTAAAGACTGTGCAATTTGGGACAATGATGCACTCTTGTTGGAATTGCAGGATATAAATGGATATGCACACATATACATACTGTGTTGCCCACGATACCAGGTCAACCCATCGATTAAAAAAAAATTTAGGGATCAAATTAGGTGACGACCTACATAAAATCATTGTTTGATTTCAACCCATTTCAGGATATATATCTCTTGTAATTGAGATCGAGATTATTATAAATTATTCAATAAAAAAATTATTAAATCTCCTCGATGTTAAAAGCCCTCAGCAACGAACATGTTTAATGATTCTCAAATAGCCTGAAACCTCCAATTTTTAAGAGTGGAAGAAACTGTTCGTGCCGAGAGCCGAAAAATTTTTTTAACAGAAACTGCTTGACCGGGAATCGAAAACGTGGTTCTTTGTTAAATAGGGTTTTTACCAACTATGTAAAGGATAGTAGCACCTCGTGTGTATAAATTACTAGTATGATCGTGAGAATAAAATCAGTATTTGTTTTCACATCTGTAATTAAGAATATCGCTCGAGTGCAATATCGTATTTCGTTCCCTCACCTTGACCTTGATATCTCTTTTGATTGCTGTATCTGTAAATCTGCCTCAGTGAATTACATTTTAACTATGGCTATCAATAACAGCTTACGTAATTACATATTATATGGTTTTTTTCTTCCTCACATATTTTATTTTGAAGTTCTAATTATACCAAACTTCGTTGGACGTATTATGTTATTCATCTGATATTAACTTACGAGTATGTCGCCAACGGCCGGTTGTATTTGTGTTACTTTTAATGATTGAAATAAAGCTTCTACTGTCTGTGTTACCGGTTTGTGTGCATCATGTAGGATTAGAATATTGCATGCGTCGTTGTCGGCTGAAGAAGCTTTTACTAATACTTAAGCTAAGTATGTATTATTTCATTACACCTCCCATTAAAGCCTAAAACAGAACGTGTTTTCTAGGTGTTTCGGTCGCAGTGTCCGAGAGCCAGTAATAAAGAGGGTCCCCCGCTTCCGTTTCGGTCGTTAACGCCTTTAGTGTTATTGAAGTCTATGGGTCAAGTCGTCGGGAGGCTCGTCTGCTTGTCGGTCGACTAGTTACATAAAAAATGCCTTGAAGATGCCTCTGGAATGTTTCCGATAGTTTTATTCGTCAGTGAATCCGTAATCGTGTAATCTCATCGTGCACGTTAGCAACGAACCAATTTATCAAGTGTTTACAGCGTTGCAATGTAGCTCGAGGCGTGAAATCGCCTCGTACAATAGTACGGACGGACGGACGGACAAACAATGAATAATAGTGTGTCGGCAACAGCTCAGCAAATTGTGTTCGGCTGCTGCGATCCCGCGGTGATTGGGGTAGCGAGTAATGATCTAGACGCAGCGCCCAGAACGCAGAGCAACACTTAGTGCCGCTTTTCTATACTAATAATAAAGTTCTAATTGATCGCTTTCTTTCTGTACATGAACGATATATAAGAAAAAACATTATTACGGCCCTTTGTTAACGCAATAGAATCCAAAACAGTAGTTGTTAGAATTTTTGTCTGTTTGCCTGTGCGTTCGTTTCCGCTAATCTCAGAAACGGCTTAACCGGTTTCGTTCTGGTTTTCACTAGTATATTGCAGTAAGTATCACTTAATATTTAAAGTTTGTTTAATTTCAATCCGTCCATAAATAAAAAAGTTATGAATCAACTTAAAATACTGCAAGACGTAGTTTTCCTGAAGCGAAGCGAGGGCAGTTTGCCAGTTTAATAATATAACTACATATATAGATTATTTGATAAGTACCCAGCCGTTAAACGTGCGTGAAGTTTGTTTTAATCTGTATTTAGAAGTGTTGTGTAATGTATAGTATTTATTTACATATCTCCGGTGTGACCGACTGATCCGTGTTCTACAGTGATTGCAGCAGACTGGAGCCATTTATGTACACTGGTCTATTTCAGAGTTTACAAAATAATAATTAAAGTAATAATGACAAGTTGACTCCTTTGAAAGGAAGTGTTGATTTATGTTGGACAAAACAAGAATCCATAAGTATTCTTTATTAAAATTTTTGAAGGCCAACAGTCATCTCTGTCCCAGAAAAGTGTTAGTGCGACCTTAGCAAGGTCGTCTACTAGGTTGATCGCTGCGCAGTGCGTTAATCTCGTCGGACTTGCGCAAGCGCCGCTCGTCCGTCGGTGCATGTTGTGGTTTTGTTCAATTTTCGTAAGTTTCATTCGTTGTCCTTGATGACTAAATATAGCAAGCGATCAGTGATCCCTGCCACCATACAATAGTACATTGTTAATTATGAATATCAATGACGAGGACACATGGAAATAAAAAACGGGTCAGTCGGTTCCGCTCAAGTCGTTTTCCAAGGTATAAAGTTTAAGTGGTATGTTGTAAACAATAATGCTGGACCCTGAAATGTTGTTGTCATATTTTTTTTCGGAAAACACATGTACTTATCTACACGAGGCATAAAATAAAATTAAGCTAGGAATGTAATAAGTAAAAAAAATTTTAAAGAGCTAATTTTTCATCGCGGTGGGGTGTTCCTAACCCAGTTTTGATCGTAAAATGCTTTATGACACGAATACAAGTGTCCGGCGAAAATATTTAATTTCCGCGGACACATACTTGTACGTAGATATTTTTGCAACATAATGCTTTGTGTGCGTTCCACTCCCCTTCACCTCTCCGGTTTGTCATGCCCCCGAGTTTGGTGCAGCAGCGAGCGAAGTCCCTTTCTTCTCGCCACAAACGTAAATATGTAGTTCATTTCGATGACATGGAGACAGAAAGTTATTGTTTTCGGTAGCTAATATATTTCGTCTATCGTTTATTGATTTATATTTTGGAATTTAAGTTTATGTTCACTTGAGTAGTGTTAATATTAGAAACAATAACATGTGTTTAATTTTTTTTTCTTTTTTTTTCATTCTGGTGGATTCATGTCGGTGGATTCGGTGGACTAAAATACCTCATTGAAATTAAAAATTCAACCGATATGAAACAAACACAGTTAATTTTATTTATATATTCCAGATCTTTTACAAAAATATTTTTTTAATTTGAATGTTAATTTTCTTTTATGTTCATTTTGTAATTTGATTTTAGAATGCAAAATCCAACAACAGAAGAAAAGAGAAACTAAAAATTAAAAAATATATTTTTTTAATTATAAATATTGATTGTTTTACGAAGAAACATGGAGGTTGTTAATTTGTCCTAATGTTGTTAGCCTACTGGCTATCAAGTACTTTTACTGTTTCTGTTTTGATTATTTCACACGAATTATGTCTGAGAATTGAGAATTTAATTTGTTTTCTTTTAGTAAACCGCTGCTAATTGTAATACACAATATTATGTTGTTATTTAGTAAAAAAACCATACAATTTCGTATCGGTGGGTGCATTTCATTTCTGTGGCGTTCTATCTCATATTTGTCAATAACTATTCATGATATTTAGTGCCCGCTAACACCCATTTTATGAAATACGATAAAATATACATTGAAGGTAAACTAAGATAGGTCTAAAAATAAAAAAATCTCACAGAAATGAACATAAAATCGCAAATGTTAAAAATGACTCATATACAAAGAAAATCCATAATAAAGTTAGGAATTATTTTTAAAACATGTACACAGAAGTGTTTTTCGCCATTTCTCTCGCTCTCCCCCATTACAAAGCATCTTCGTCAAAACGGTAGTACAAAACCAAAATAATGCCATTCATCAGCTATTCATGATGAAGAGCATAATTTAATGAGCATGAGACACCTACATTAGGTTAACTTTTTAAGCCGCTTCTTTTTTGATCGGGAATGCGTTCTTGATGTCACTAGCGTTACAAATCCGCGTTAGCCGGTGATTTCTTGCCGTCACGTGTCCCGTTTGTTTTGTTGCTGCCCATAACCATAAAAGTTTTTTTAGATATAATAAATTATTATATTTTATTAATATTAAACAATAACAATCGGAAATATAATATCGCTTTAGCGGATCCTATAGGGCATACATTTAAACGTTTTTCAAACTATGATACCCCTGATGAATGCTTCAGGGGTATCATTAGGAACTACCGCGCGCATCTCCATTGCGAATTGGATTGAAGGAAGACCTTTCAAATTTAATTAAGTTACATTAAATGTTAGTTTGTTGGGAGGAAGCTTTATGTTACCGGATATTGCGTTCTATCAGGTATTGTTTGGCGAGTGCTGCGGCCGGCAAGTAGCCGCTTTTTATTGTTCGCTGTCTTATCTGCACGCGGCCCCCTCTTTGACAAGGTCGATCCATGCTTGCTTAGATGATTAATTCCGAAATTTATTAGTCCAACAGCTTACACCAGATGAACTATTAGAAATGTTGTAAATTTCTAAATTCTGAGCACACTTTTAATAGCACTTTCTTCTTTATAGTTATAGAATACGGATAAAAGTATGTCTTAAAAATAAACAATTGCTATACTTTTAATGGTGTGACGAGAATATGTACGTCCAATATTACAGACGACAACGACTGTCACTATGGCGATAGGTCAAGCCAAAAGCCGCTGGACTCCGCAGCACTCAGTTAAATTCCGATTGAGCTCATATAGGAAGGGTCTTTACATACTAGCCAGGTACCAGGTACCACCTTCTTTCTTATACTTACCATGTGATGTTTTCACGTGTTTCCATTGCAGTGCCCGAGAGCCGGTCGAGAGCAGCTTTCTTGTCGGCTGTCAACACGTCGGTGATGCATATGGTATTGCGGATGCTGGTCGTGAACTGGTTTTTTGGTTTTTTACATAAACTAAAGGCATTTCAACTAATCCTAAGAGATCTTATAAGCTTATAATATTGGAGATTTACGGCACAGTCCTCGCATTTAGTCTTACTTACCTATCTACAGTCAAATCATATTAATTAAAGGTGTGACAGTCGCCATTATCGTAATTTGTTTACACCTTTTATATATATAGTTATAATTAGACATCGCAATATGTGTTTTGGATTACAATATTTGTTAGCAGTCATTCTCTTCCTAATCATATTATCTTACACATCAAAATTCAAAAGTGTAAGGGGATGCAGAATAAATTAAAGTAATTCAAAACAGAAGATCGCTCACGACCCCACACATAGCAACAAACAATTTCACCGCGCTCTTAAATCCTGTACCTGACATTTCTCTGACCTCTTCCGATTCCGATTGTATGTTGTGTCAGCGTTGTTTATTTGTCAGCTGTATCTATCTTGTTAACGGGAAGGATACGAAAGCTTGACCCGAAGGTCGCAGCTTTTACTTGAACTTTCGCGGCTTTCTTGATAGCGATACACTGTAGGGTTCGTGTTGATATTTGACTGAATATTACGTGCATTATAACATTTTATTATGAACCAACAAACCGCCCTCGCTTCGCTTCCGAAAAATTACACTTTACGCTTAGAAATAACACCTGCATGTTTTAGGACTGGGTTTATTTCGTATTATGAATTACAAATATACCTATTAATTTATAACTTTGTTATTAAACGCGCGCACGGATTGCAATAGAAATAACTTTCAGTATTAAATCAGATGATTACTGCAATACATTAGTGAAAACCATAATCAAATTGGTTAAGCCGATTTTGAGATTAGCGCGAACAAACGCACAGACAAACAGACAAAAATTCTAACAACTACTGTTTTGGATTCTTTTGCGTTAATACCTAAAGGCTCCTAATAAAGTTTTTCTCATATATCGTTCACGTACAGAAAGTGATCAGTTAGAATTTTGTTATGAATTAGATATTTTGAGAAACATCTGTATTAGATCTTGTATGTGTGTCCTTTCAAGTAGCCTGGGGACTCCCAAGCTTCAAACTACTTTTGTATAAATTTTATCAGAATAGGCCCAGCTATTTGGCCGTATAAGCGTAATAGACAGCCAGAGGTACTTCCGAAAAAAAAATATTTATATGGATAATTACTTAATTTCTAAATACTTAATAAACTTCGTGCCATTTTACTTCAGTAGTTATATAGGACCACTAAATCTTATGAGTTACTTAACGTTTCCTGTCGTTAGAACCTCTAATTGAATAATTTCAATTGTTTTGAAGTTACTCTCTAAAGTTTGAAATTTCTCTGTCGCGAATTTCTACTAACCTAACCTAGTGCAACCGTCGAAAGCGAGGGCTATGGCGATAGTCGACTTTATAACTTGAATGAAGTTGTACATTGTTTAAATACATTTGGGATGTCAGTCAAAGTCTACAACAGGGTCTTCAAGACAGACCATCGCAAAGCTACAAGAGTTACAGCTATAAGTTCTCCGTCGCCCACCATACTCACCGGACCTTGCCCTAACAGGCATTTTTTTAAGTGGGAAAAATTTCAACACCCGAGAGGCCGTACAAAACACTTTCGCTGACTTCTTCGCGTCCCGTCCGGCAGACTTCTACGGTAAAGGGATGAATAGACTGCCATCAAAATGACAAAATTGTATAGATAATTTGGGCTAGTAGGTACTTTGATTTCATACAAACTTTTAAATTTCATAGGTAAATATCCAATATTTCGCTTTTCACTTGAGTTATATGTTTAAAATAGAAAAGCACTTTCTTGTTCACATTTTTATAATCATAACTCATAATTACACTTCCAATTGTGTTTGTGTATTATCTGTTGGACACTCACTTATCGAACTGTTTCATGTTGTCATAGATGAGCTCATTATTTCCTTGGAATCGACGTCTATAAGTAGTATCTAGAACGACTTAAATAATGGCTTCGGCCACTCCCAAACAATAGAAATCAAATTAATGAGCCTCAGATGAAATCTCCACGGAGATAAGTCATCTCGTTCTTAATAACGCCCCCGTCAAGTCAAATTGTAGTGACACAACCGGTGGTAGTAAGAATCACGGACGACCTCCGATTATGTGAAGTTACGCCACTGTGCGAGACGTGGCAATTATACTGGTTTAGAAATCAATTTTTCAGTATGTAGGTATTGTGCGTACCTACAGCTATATATGTATCTATAAAGACGTTAGGTATGAGTTTTATTGAGTAGGTATTGTAACATGTTTTAATAAAGAGTAAATTAAATATATCTTTGAAAAAGCGTCGTGAAATGGTGAGGCAAGTTTTAGACTTTCCCAACTGTACATCTGCTCTGTTACTGGGCGGTCGGTATTGGACGGATTCTGCATATCAATACATGGTTGTTTACCACTTCTTCACTTGGATGAGCCGGGTGGGTATAGGAAGTGAAGACATATTAAAATTCTCTGACGAAGGTTTATTTCGGACTAAGATCAGTAGTAGGCACCTATTCTCACCCTCTTCTTTAACCTAAGTTTGTCTCTGTCTATCCGTCTGGTCTAAAAAAATAAGAAAAATAATACGTGCCTATTTGTAATACCAGAATTAACGGAATATTAAATCAGTAAGCTATATATGTATTTACACGTAACAAAACGAGTTAGTTATATCTGATTGTTTAAGTTAAGTTCTAAAACGGTTTAAGAGTCCCTGTAAGGTCATCAGTACAAATGGATGAGAGGCTTTCTATGTCCTCTATACTAAATCACACTCGCTATTCTTCCTCAACTATTATATCAGACCTTCAAACCAATTGGCGTGCCAGTTAAGATCAACGCTTAAATGATAAATAGCTTAAAAATAAACTTTTGCTGTTCACTTGTATCGAATTCAATTATATCCAGCATTAAACTCACACAAAACTGTATGTCAATTCTAATCTTCTACTATGAAAAACCGATAAAATGGTTGTCACCTCCCATGCACGTCGGCTACGACCGAGGAAGGCGTCACGGACGCTTCGTCAGCCAAAATGTGAGGGGGGCGGGGGGTTTTCTTATTAATATACTTACATTATTCTTTATAAATAAATTGCACAATCCAGGATACAAGAGGCTATGTAGCAGCTATTACTTAGTGACATTAGTAGGAACCACAACTACGATATTAGTTTCAAAACATAGAATTAGCTTAATTACACTGTACAAATCGTTGTAGAGCACTGATCTTAGTTACAGATATTTTCATATTATGTATGGTTTCATACACTGGATTGAGTGTTATGATTATATTTTTGTGACTATTCGGTTCACGCTAATTGGAGCCAATCGTTAATCGTTTTTAAGACTAACACTGGAGTTAGGAAAATTAAAAAAAAAATATAAAAACAAAGTAAAATAGCACACCAAAAAATTTGCAACCTCTGAAATTTCACAGATGGCGCTGAATCGAATTGTTATAACAAAAACAATGCCTCCAGCGATTTATATTATTGAGATCAGTGATACAGAGTTACTTCATAATAACGAGCAATAATGCAATATAACGTGCAACAACCTCGCATTATGTCACATTACGGCACAGTGGAGATGTGCCCAATTAAAATGATTTAGAATCGATTTCTCGGTGAGTGACTCCCGGGAATCCCGAGTGGTGCGCGGTGAAAGTTAATTCGTGGTCCGAATCACAAGTGCTGAGCTCGTGCTTAGCTCAAACGGTAAAATAAAAATTGTTTTGGATGGTTTTTTATCTATATACTTTAAAGTTTTCAATATATGACGGATATCTTATACTAATAACTTATGATCCGTACTAGGCTAAAATCGCCTCTCACAATCTGCTACATAACTTATAAGCAGAATGCGCCTTGGTAACTAAAGGCTCGTCGATTATATATAAAGTGTTCGATTTTTTCCTGTTTTTCATGGTTTATCGGTTGAAGATTCGAAGATGACCGAGATTGTATAATGGGTGTTTTATGCATATGGTTTCCTACACATCAAACACATAGCAACTAAAACACGTAGATCACTAAAAAACTACAATTACCCAGAAAATACAAAACTGCATAATATAGTTACAATGTTTACAATCACGTAGAAAAGTAATAACTATAACTTCAAAAACCATGAATGTGAAGTATATATTTATATAAAAATCAAAAAAATAAAAATTCGCTAATATATCTCGGTTAAGTTATACGTTAATTGTATCAATTGCCTTAGTTAATAAAAACATGGTGAGGTAACCTGCTGCATGCGATTAATTACAAATTTACCAGTAAAATTTGTAAATAATAAATAGAATAAGTAAGGAAATCTTTTACTTTCACATAGTTATTGCAGACACGCTGAAACTTGTGACTTGGAGCATTAAACGCGCCCGCACGCAACAGAGCGCGAGACGCATGGCGAGGATCGTTGACTAGCTGGTCAATGATCATCTTACAGATATCGTATCTGCATCGCAGGTTCAATTGTACCTTACCATGGTTACCGAGATTTAACAGACAGTGTAAATATTTCTGATGCCATAATTGGTTTCTGAGTTACTTATGCAATTGTACCTCTTTTTAACCATTTAGAAATATAATTTGTTGCTTGATGCTCAGCTGGCGACCACCTCGTTATAATGTCTTTTACATGTTTCAGTTGCAATGACAGAGAAAAGAGAAATTTATTCGAATTTGGTTGTTACAAATTTTTCGAAAGTCATACTACGTCATCGCTACAGCAAGTCCCTTGTGTCCTGAAAGAAGACGCTCCAAGAAACTCCCTAGATGTTTTTCCTACTTACCGTTACAGATACCCCTTATGGCTTATATGGATAATGCCTTTGGTGTTACGGATGTCCTTATGTAGCGGTGACTATATACGATCAGGTGGCTCGTCTGCTCATTTCTCGTTTATAGACATACTAGATGACCCGGTGAACTTCGTATCACCTATACATATATATTTGTGAAAAATATAGTCAAAACTTAATACAAATTTTTTTTCTACATTAAATGCAACACAATTATACACTTAATGACATTAATCTTGCTTAAGTAGCTAAATAGATAAATTAACCTAAATAGTTTAATAGATAAATTCACTTTAGTACCTACTCAAATACTAAAATCTCCATTCCATTCCTTAATATATTCAATTCGAAAAGAATATACTGATAAGAATATCCAAAATATGCTGTTAAATGTCAAGTAAGTAGGAAAAAATTCTGCCATAAATACAATAAAAATTGATTCCTTTGTGGGGCGCAGCACCCCACCCATACACCTAATTTCTAATGCACATTTGGTCCACAAATTGATCCTTATGAAAATAAATACTTTTATCACTTGTGGTATTTAAAGTAGATAAACTTTGTCTTTCGCACTACAACGTTTGGACAAATATTTGAATAGTTACGACGATGTGATTTCGTATTTGCGGAACGATGTGATTTTTGTTTTGAAGCGTGATTTTGTTTTTTTACGCAGACTAAGTCGCGGGTACCACTTAGTGTATTATACGTATATATAAACCTTCCTCTTGAATCACTCTATCTATTGCTGGAAACTGCATTAAAATCCGTTGAGCAGTTTAAAAGATCTAAGCGAACTGACAGCAGAAGTGACTTCATTTTATACTATATAAAGATATATAAATTAAGTAGTGATAATCTATAGAGGTTACGAATTCGATTCTGGATTCCAATCCTGCGTGAGCCGTTATTTTTCAAAGGTTACCTGAATTAATTTAAAATGAACATTCTTTTGATCTGGTAAAAGATAATATAGAAAGAAAACCTGCAATTCGACGTACCTAATGCAGTTAAAATTGTGTAAGTTTTACCATCTTGCAAAGCCAATATCAAGTATTTTTGGATCATAACTTATCTCATTTAAGAGGAGACAGTTCAGTAGAGTAGTTTTGGGGTTGTGATAATAACGTGTAATTGGGTTTGGAATTATCTGTTTATATCTGAAGAACATATTTACCAACTGATGTTCAGTCTTCGCCCGGTGCATAATTTTACAAAACAACATTATTAAAAACCAACAATGGCATGCAAAGATTATGCCAAAGAAAGCTGATAGTGATTTACAGTGTCGTTCGATTCAAGTGATTTCCTATCTCAAGTCTGCGTAGGTTAAGTCTATTCACGGAGACGTGGTGAAGTGTAATGCTGTATCTATATCGTTGGCTTAAAGAAGCTCATTAATCTGCGAGCAGGAAGGCATCGCTGTCACATAAAAAACTGTTAGCGCCGTGCGAACATACGCTGGTATACGTATGGTCCAAGTTAAAAGCGAATCTATTGAGAAACAACAAGCTACACTGCGAGTCAATAAGTATATTGCGTTTTTAATGTTTTAATCAAAAATGTATAGGCGATATTCCTCTTCGTGTGTATCATATCGCACATATGTGTGTGTACGTTATTTGTCAGTAATATTTAGCAGAATGTTCAGATATACACATGAGTCATGTATAGGCATACTAATACTTGGGATCCCCTAGGATAATAGGTCGGGTTTGAGCAATTAATTATGTATGAATGAGTATTCAAAATGTTATGTTTTTTGCTTGATTAGACATTATTAGCTTTACTGGTATTTTATATAGCCAATTTTCATTAAAATTGGTCAAGCCGTCCTTGAGTTATAACGGGACATACAGACAGATAGATAAACATTTTAAAAACGAAAGTGACACATAAAACGAATATTTACTATGAAATTTGTCAAAAAATGGAATGTACAGACAGACAGACACTACACGTTTATATATTAGTATAGATTATAAAGAGAGAGTGCGTATTTTGTGAGCTTTTGTATATGAAGGAAGTGATCTCTGGAACATGTCCATTAACGGCCAAGAGGTACGTACAATATTCCGAAAAAAATAAGCTATGTTATCAGGGGCACGTGGGTAATAATTAATTGTTGAACCCAAACGAGGACTGGATCGAGCCGCTAGCCGCTCTATAAAGTTATGTCTAAGCTGTTAAAAAAGGTATAAATGTAATTATGAATTCGACTGTAAAATTTCATCACCCTCGTTAATTACTTAGACCCCTCTTCGCTCTTCGCATATATCCGTTTAATTTATAGCGGTTAGCTCACCGAGAACGTATTTAGCAATAATCTTGCCACTTGTGCTATAATATTTTTTTAAATTGTAGTCAGTAAACTTTAAATAAATAAATAAATAATATGTACTAAAAGTATAAACAGAGAAGACCAAAAAAAAGTAACAGTAAAAGTAATCTAAAATGATAGGGAATAAAGCTCTGGCCTTAATTGTGTAACTTTCTAAACATAGCACGGTAGTATATAATATATCTGTACGCTAAATTGGCTTCCATTTACACCCATACGAGTTATTGCATCGGATCGACTTTCATCAATATATTTATCACTTTAATGGCCTACGGAAGAGTCCGGTGCACTCTCTGCGGATCGCACGGTGATGGACTAGTTAAAGACGCTACTTATGGCAATTGTTCGAACGAAGCATTCTAACAATAAGATCTTTTATGATAACGCTGAGAGATATGAATAATTTATCGGTAAAAGTAATGGTTAATAGAAATTCTAGACTAGGAAAGTAAAGGAAAGAAATGCTGAAATAATACATTGTTTAAATACCATCGGTAGGTTTAATGTCTTTCTGTAGTAGTGTAACTCCTGAACTACTTGACCTATTGAGGTTTTATTCGCACGATATATTTGTTTTATTCAGACAATAGTTCATAGCTAAGGTTGGATACGATAGATGGCGCTATAGTAAAATCACTAAAAGAAATATTTCTGAAGGTAAGTGATTCAAATGGTAATAATATATTTTCTTTATAAAACTACTCCGAAGAGATTTCAAACAGCATTAAATAATCCATTTTTAGTAACTTACGACAACTAATTAAGGGAAATAACAAAAAGGCAAACAGCCTGGGATCCACTAGTAGGTATTTCCACCTATGAACAAAAAATAATTTCATATCATCAAAAAGAACTTCAGTTTTTGAATTTTTTTTATATATTTCATTTGTAACAGAGATAATGCGGACCTCTTGAGGGCAAATTTTCTTCTCGTGACTAAGAAAATAGGTTTAGTAGACAATCTGAGTAACAATAGATCTTAAATCACGTATCAACTTTGGAACCTTATTATAAAAACAAACATCGAGCCCCGTAGAAGAACAATGAAACATTTGAAGGCGGTATGAAGACGTAACCAGCCTAGGCCTATTTCTCGTATCACGATTGTGTGTTTTTTTTTGCTTTTCTGTTTGACATATTTAAATTTTTCGTATAAATTCTAAATTGTGAAAATAT
This sequence comes from Megathymus violae, assembly GCA_003671415.1. NCBI lineage: Eukaryota > Metazoa > Arthropoda > Insecta > Lepidoptera > Hesperiidae > Megathymus > Megathymus violae. The sequence goes on from PDGT01000014.1 coordinate 658,693, forward strand.
GATCCCGATGATTTGGCATCGTTTATACTAACCCTTGAAACGCTTTGAATACGAGGCAATAAAATTCAGTGAAGTTTACAGTTTAATGTTTTTGAAGGTGGACCTGCAAATCTCCATCAAGATTTAATGAAAGTAGTTTAATAAAAATACGCATTAATTACGCGTCGACCGAAACGCAGTGAACTCTGTTAACATTTCAACTATAGTTAGTTAATATGGCGCTTTGTATTTGATCCATCTAAGATGTCTCTCAAAACATAAGCGCATGTCGACACGGCGCGTCACTGCGGAGCGCGTAAACGAACAATGAAAGTGATGGCGGTTATGTTACACACTTGGGAACACGACGGTGTAAAGATGATCATTTAACGAGCACTTTTATTGTTGTCACTTCAAGTTGATTTTATTGAAAGATAATGAGAATAAGATGTAGCCAGGCAACAGTGATCCCAACTGAGAAATGAACATCGTTTTATCGGATGATTTTATTTGGAGCTTAACTGATATGGAGACTACTTGCTCAGAAAGGGCTTTGAGTTGACAAGGAAAACATTAACAAATATGTATGCGAGTTAAGTGTTCCTATATTGTACTTTATGAAATTGTAAAATGATAAATCACCGTTACATTTGAGGACCTTTTACTCCAGTTGGTAGAGACTGTGCCTGCGGAGCGAGCCTTTCTTGGATCGATTCCTAGCTGGGGCAGACATTAATGACAAAGTTATTTTTTAATCGCGTCAGTTTGTAATGTTTCGTTAGTGTTTTTCCATGCCAAACAACATCAATTGCAATCAATGTTGGAAGATGTTAATGTGCGAGAGATGATTGGTGCAAACTTCTCTAAATATTATATCGTGAAACCATAATACTACAGACTGCAGTGTGTACGTTAACACCAGCTGTACTGATTGCATCTAAAGTATACATAATAACGACTTAGTGTAATAAAAATTGCGAGCCAAATGACATCACTCGGTGCAGTAATAGGAGAGTCGAATTCCATAATTTATGGTCTTCGAATGACATCGAACCTCGCTCACGATGTTACGTTTAGCTGGTGGTGCAAGTTAAAGAAAACTCTCAATGATGTCACTTCGTGGTAAATGGTCACTGATAGCATCTGTGTCTCCATAGCCATTTCACATGAATAGATTTTTTTTTACAAAATAATAAAAAAATAACAGTGTTGTTTATTAAAAAAAAATGTGTTGATTAAGAAATAAAAAAAAACAAATAAATAGATAAGTAATGAGAAACTATGATGTGTAACTATTCTATTCTAACTATATCATGTTTTTTTCTTATTTTTATTGTAAGTATATCAGTAAACCATAACCAATATTTTTTTTATATCTTGTATATATATATGTACGGATGATTTACCCGTTTATATATATGTTAAAATAGTTTGACTGAACAAATTGTGAACCAACGAGCTATTTAGACATACATATATTATATCTACCGTTTTTGCACGGATAAATTATGATACCTCTTACATAGACGTAAGGGGGCTTCATCTACATAAGTTTCATCACAAGGTTTATCCTTGGCCGGAACGATACCTTCAGCGATCCCATTTCTGTGTCCGCACCAACCTATTCAGCTTGCTCAGTACCTCTGTGTACAACGGACAAATCTTCCCGTTAGAGGTCGCTGGACTATATACTATCCAGTTTAATAACGGCGGCACTTGTACAATCTTTACTTACCTGGCTAGCTGCCACGCTCCTTCTAGAATCAATCGTGGAATTCACCATGCTTTGGTTGCAGCCTCCGAGACGTAGTTAAATATTGGTTTCCACATTTTTTCTTTTTTCTCATACTACACACACTCGGGAAACGTTGGAAAGCTCAGTGCATTATAATCACTTCACTTACATTTTGGACCACCTTTAATATTGATGGCTGGAACGTTATTGTATCCTTTCTATTTTGAAAGTAAGGTTCATCCTTATGTAACTAGACGGACAGACGGCGTACGGCACACGACACACAGAAATTATATTCCAATACATGCCTACGTGATACAATTATTATCTTTGGTATTGAGATTTCTTTTTGTTTCACAATGACCTGAGTCAATAGGTATTCTAAAGTTTATGGAGTTACGTGACGATTACATTTTTGGAAAGATTTTATGTCATTAAATATAGAAATATAATTTCTTTTAAAATCTAAGTCATTGTAAGATATCTTTGTCGTGGTATTAGCGCCATACAAGTTAGTAGGCTACCTTACTACTTATAACCACTTATGTAAGTTAGTAGGCCACCTGGTCAGGTGACAGATCAGAGCTCTCCGCTGCCCGTCGGCATCTGGTATACCAGGATCCTCAACGACAAATTTGCATATGTATACTCAAGTAAAAAATTCCTGTCTTGATGGATAAGTACCGTAGGGTACAGGTAGAATACTGTGGATAGTATAATGATTGTCTGAACTGCATTCATTGGTTTTCAGTAAGTAAATACTCCCTCGAGTTAGTCACAGTACTACATTCGAGACACTCATATATGTTTTAATTGCCTTTAATATATATACACAGTTCTCTTGTTACGATCGTATATTTTCTTATATATGTCATAATCATTAGACCCGAATTCCGTAAGTCGATAACAAAAGCTTAATTTCAATCATATGTCGATCACGTGAAAGTCGTCACATACAACAAACTCAACCTTTACATCTGAATATTTTTTAAATAAACCACTGATTTACTTGTACATAAATGTCAAAGTCGTGTAACAACCATTGAGTACAGTGCGATGATCATGTGATGTCAAGGATGCCGTTAATGTGTTCAGGATGCGCTCGCCCGCCGGACTGCGAAACTATTTTGGTGTTTGATGTGCCGACTTCGATTATGAATTTGCGTTTTGTTCCGGCATTTATGTTTATACATATAAGTTTAAATGTTAAATTAAGGAATACTTGCGATACAATTATTAAGATGTTACCAGGAACTTTGTTCACTTTAAAAATATTTTATTGTTTTATTATAAAAACATAAAAAGGTTTGTTGTGTCACCGCCACCTCCCTGGCGATTACGGTGTCGTCTCCGGAGTTACATATGTGAACTACAGCGACCGTTTACCGTGAGGTTATTTAGTCGCTATTCGTTTCTCGGTTAGATAGCAGTAAAACAATGACAATGTATCTCCACGCCCACAACACAATGCCTAGTGCCGCGGTGTTGGTGTGTGAGTGGAAAACTAGCAGAATTGGTTATCACCTGTACTTTGTTATCTGTAATATTTTCAGGTCAAAGGCAAATCCTAAGCGGAATGAATTACATCTATATGTGATAGCACAGATCATAGGCTATATCAGTAAACCTTATGATGTCTAATCAAGGCAAAAAAATATTACATTTTTAATAATAATCATATATATATATATATACATGTAATTAATAGTCCAACCCGAACGAAGTCAGACGGGGCCGCTAGTAATAATATAAATGACCATACATTTCCTCACAAGGATTTCGTATGTTTCTTCATGGATGTGCACAAACAAAACACGACCGACGCCCTCGATCCGAGAACCAATATTCACTTGAGAAATAAATGACCATCGCTGTCGGATGTCGAACCCGGTACCCCCACATGCGATAAGCGTGATCCACCACTACCTGGGCTCCGAGCTCGTCAATGTTTCGCTTATAATGCCGCTAAATGCTATGACTCTGACGATGCAAGTAGTAGCTTTGATAACTTAAACTCCATCAAATGAGACGCAGGCGATCTCGCAAACCCTCTCATGTGAGAAGGTCACTCTGATAACGACACATTCATACCGAAGATTGTACTTGACCGAAAATATAACATTCTACGTGTAATTAAAAATAATGAACGAAAGAAAAACTATTGTCTAGCGGCCGCGCGGCCACTGAGGTCGGTGTGTGAAGTTGCAAAACGAACCTTTGTTTTTTCATCTATTCACGTTTGTACGGCGCGCGGCGCTGATACCACCGCCGTGATACATCACCGGTGGATGTAATCTTTTGCAGGCCTGTTGCAAAAGACGTGTGATGGACACGAGGTCGTCTGAACTGTCGTCGATGGAACGTATATCACCATGTTGTTGATCGAACTCTTTGAGGATATACTTGAAGTGTTGGAAACATTAAAATAATTAAGATATATGAATAATTGTCTAAAGTAACTAAAATAATGTGTGTTATATATACAATCTATATTTTAACTATGCATTTCTTTATTACGCATCTACGCTTTCCGGAACGCAATAAAAATGTTATACTATTTCATTTTTTGATTGACTACCCGACTGAACTAATCTATTGAGAATAACAACTAGAACTGAGTCCTTAAAAACACGAATACAATCATAAACTTATATATTATATGTATATTAAGAGGCTATAGTGTGAGACGTAGTCAAACAGACAGACAATGATTCCAAAATAATATGTTTTGATCTCAGTATCGATAATAAAGTATACGTACCTTAAAATTTCCAAAACATATTCTTTGTACAGATTCCATCTAATATTATTAGTACAGATTCAAAAAAAAATTTACTTAAGTAAGAAATCGTTGTGGTCGTTACAAATAATATTTATCGTTTTAAAATGGATAGTTTAAGAAATACCCATACAAAAAATTATTTATTTTTCTCACCGTACCTAACTCCGAAACTATTGTACCTAAAACGCGAAAATGCGGTCACTAGTCTATCCCGTTCTTGTTTTGTCAGCCTTCATACGAAACAGTGGCCATGCAGTCTGTCATATATACCAAGGTTACCGCAAATAATCATTGAAAAGTCAGCCATTGCCAATTGAATAGTCAAATTGACCATCAAAAATAAAAGACAAGCCATCGAGCTTGTCGTGTTAAATATAACATTCGTCTAATCTGATCATAAATCACTTCACACAAAGCGCACCAGCCGCGGTGGTAACAGTTAATTGCACTTGTTAATATGCGAGTAGCTCCTCGTAACATTTTGTGTGAAAGACACACACTAATGTGTATGTATGTGTATGTGTAAAGCAATAATAAGCTACAAATGTTTGAATAATCATTCGATTAACTGGACAGCCTAAAAAGGATTTCTCTATGTAGATATTTAAAAAGGTTGACCGATGCCTCGAGGTATTATTTGCTCATGATAAAAATGTGTGATTGATCAATTAAATGTACGATTTCGTTACTTACACGCGTATTATGGACTTAACCCATAACGCCGAAGATTAAGATGATATAAGAAAAATAAAGATGATAAAAAGAACGACCCAAATATGTTCTACTTCGACAGTAACTAATTAATATACTTTTATGTTAAAAATAAAATATTTCTTGATTAAATTATATTGTTGTAAATTCTAATTACTTCATCACTGTTCAATAATTGGACCTTTCTAAGAGTCGGTTACCTCTATGAAATAATAGTTTATTACGTAGGAACCCTATCAAACGCTTATGTACACTTTGTCTGTTTGTTTGTAAAACTTGAAGCAAATTGTTAACGATAAACAAATAAATAAATTGTAATAATAATTGTACAATATGTCGATGACACCGTGTGCCTCAATGTTCAAACGATTATAAAGCTGAAACGGAGAAACTCAATAAGTACTACATTGTGACTTTGTCATACACCCACAACGTAGTTACAACACCGCGGAGTCGATCACCTATTCACTAATATTAAAATGTTTAAACAGCACTTGGTCAGTTGGTCAGAGGTTAAAAGAGGACTTATTATCCGATACGTTTATTACAACATTTGCATTCAGCTCTCGTTAATTTTAATAGTCAGGTATTTAGTTTTGTAATACACTATGAGAATGTAATTCTTTGACAGCAATACATAAGAGCATTAGTCTATAATTTCTTAGAAGGTATAAGAAATTCTAACAGGAATTGTAGTACCTTTTTTAGCGAATATATTTATACGAGTCAGTGCAGCAAAAGCTTAAGTGTAGTAACGTGAAATTTACCTCCCACTCAAAGGGTCTGGGTTTTCTATATTACATATAATAAAATTCTAAGTGATCGCTTTCTTAACATGAAGGATATAAGAGAAAAACTATTATTAGGGGCCTTTATTAAGGCAATAGAACTCAAAACCTTAGTTGTTAGAAATTCTATTATGTTCGTCTGTTTGATTTGCGTTTGTTCGCGATAATCTCAGGAACGGCATAACGGATTTCTTTATGGTTTTCACTAATGTGTATAATGTAATGTAAGCGTCACTTAATAGTTATAAATTAATAGTAATTAAAAAAATATTATATGTATTTCTAATCCACAGCTCGTGAAAAACCCAGTCCTAAGACAATGCAGGTGTTATTTCTAAGTGTAAGGTGTACTTTTTCTGAAGCGAAGCGAGCGAGGTCTGCTAGTAATATAATATAACTTATTTATAATAATATAACTTCATTTATTTTCACTTTTACGATTTGCGTCAGTCATTTACATACGTATATTGTAGGCTGCAAACTATACAACGAATAGACAGAATAAAGTGATAAATTCAGTTCCGTTGACAGTGGCTCGGCCTCCTGACCGAAGTGTTCACTAGTGTGACATTAATGTCCCGGCCGGAGCAGACATTCATGTCATAGATGAATACAATGTATAATACAAATACTCTTTATTGTACACCAACTTTATACAGTATATAAATATACAAAAGACAAAATAGTAACCGGCGCTCTTATTGTTAAAAAGTAACTTCTTCCAGACAACCTTAATTATAGATTTTTTTAATCCTATCCTTCTAAAATAGACCGTAAAATGTGTCAGACACATGTTTCGGTCGCCGTGTTGGAGTATGGACAGGAACACTAAGAGAGAAATTTAATGAGGTCCTGGTCGGTGCAACCTGTGACATGTGTATCTCATTATGTCATTATCACCTAAGGCGCAAACGTTCTATGTACATGCATGCATTATATTGCCTTGCCTTGGGTTGCCTCATTTATTTCTTCTAATGTTTTCATTGAAAGTGATTAATTAATATTAAGCTTTATCAAATCACCCTAGCAAACGACACACATATATATTTATGAGTATAACGACAAATCGTTGCGATTACCGTGACGATTATTACATTTACTGTAGAAAGTAATATTAATCTACCACAATAAGTTCGCTGTATAAATTACATATGTATTTAAATGTACAAAAACTGAATAAAGTATTAGATAGTGCGCACGCGAATTGATCATCACGCGAGCGGTCGCTAAACCGACGGCCGGAGATTACTACACTTCTATTTAGCGTGTAGAACTCTCAGCGACGCGACATAGCCCGACTTGGAACGGCAACGAATTTAGTAACGCACTACAAGTACTATATAATATTGTTATATCAAATTGTGGGCTGGTTAATAAAAAAGTTTATATATTTTACAAGAAATATTACATTATTATTTTCTGCTATTAAGTTTGCACGTAACATAGTTTGATAAATATACAAATACAAAAAGATATTGCAATGTAATACAACGCCATTTTCACTGTCACTATTTCTATCGTGTAACAAAATTGATTAACAAAAAGAAAATGTCATAAACTGGTTAACAATATAGAATATTAAAGTATAAAATACTAGTAAATGAATACATTTCAATGTAGCAAGAATCAATTTCTTTTGTTTATGCATTTTAAGAATTTCAGAAACTATTAATATTGAGCAAGCCGCTTCACATATAAAAATTGTATAACAAACATGCCAAAATAGTCTTATTCAAGCATTTGGTTGAAAATATTTGAAGGTAATTATTTTTGCCTTTCTCAGACTCTTTACGCTAGAACTTACTGAATTTGTGCATTTGCACCTCTAAGTAATATTTATATTTTGATTGATTTTTTACAGTTATTCATTAATATCAGTTGCAATTAATTGACCATTACTAGGCCGCCAATAAGATATGTTACGGAGAGGACCTAACGTTATCTTTGGCTGGAATTGTAGTGTTTCGTGTGAAAATATCTAATATCTTAGTGTAGTGCAGACAGACATGTCACCAAAATTCTAACACGGTGCACACTCCTATGACTTCAGTCACATTCATTACAAGGAATTTACAAAATTAAAACATATGAATAACCAATTATTTCTGGACAATCGAGGTAAAGAGTAGCAGACGCTGTGAGCTTGATTTTGTATGAGTTTTCACATCTGTTGTCTCACTGGTGCTATACTACATATGATGAAAACAGATATTATTCCATAACTTAGGTAGTTACGGACCCGAGCACGTCTAATGGGCGGTATAGCCGTCATTTAAGCATTTGTTGTCGCTGGTGAGCCAAGTAAGAAAAGGTCTATAAATAAAATAACCTCGATATAAAACTGCTGCAACACCGGGCTAATATAAACTGGTGTTTGGGCAAGACGAGCTCGTGCTTAATAAACGATTTGCCGGCGTTTCCAGGTCGGCGGACTTTTGTAACCCTATTCGCTTACTCTAAGTAAGTTACATCAACCGCCCCTCGTATCTGCGAACGCATCTCTGTTATATAAGCTGCAATTAGTCGTGAGAACAGCATTGTGATTAAACATTATTGGGACACCGCGAGCCTCGCACCGGACGCTAAGAAGGATCAGGAAAGACGCACTTCAATTGAACATATTCAAATGAACGTCCACAATATTCGTAGACGCCCTGATGGTCTTTTGATTCTATTTCAACGACCAGTTGCAGCCGTAGGTGATAAAAAATTCTGCAGGATTCGTCTCGGACGGGACCTTTATTTTTACATCGTTGAGAAAGCGAGCACGATAAGCAGTGATAAATGTAATCTTACCAGTCGGTATACGTAGATTATTAAGAATTATTTTGGAGATCTCGCAGATACAGATATTTCCTCACTAAGTTTTCCTAAGTTCTCCTAAGTTTTTTAAGTTTATTTTTCCTGCGTCAGTGTTCCCGGTTACATACGATGTGGGAGTCTTTAAGAGGAGAGTGAATAAGCTATTATAAGTTACTGCGTTCACCATCTTAGACTTCATCAGCACTTCCCATCACGCAGTATCGTTGTCAAGCATTAACTTTTTTTATTATAAAAAAAAAAAGAAAATCTAAGCTGCTTGGTTAATTTTCTAATGTGCGTAACTTGTGCAGCCAGAGCAGTAACTTTTAAAGTGTTAGTTTATGACTACTTATAAAAATAATCTAATTAACCTTACCAACATTGTGGATGTCAAATAGTGTGGGAAATTCGCAGCGGCTACAAGCGTGGCGAATCCGCAATAACTTGCTGTAACGCTTGTAAAAATGAAACAATGTGTCCCTAATGGGCGACCCACATTCTTAACATGATCGTAGACAGGAAGTGACGCTGGGTGAGAGTGAGTCAGATGAGAGAGCAATACTTACTAGATTCAACTGTCAGATGAAAGAGCAATAGTTACTACATTCAACTGAATCGAAATAATTGCCAATTGATCAGAAATAGACAATCATAACATAATCTTGAAGTAGTTTATAGTAACATAGTATATTCATCGTCGGTCTCTTGCACGTATGATACGAGTTTCATAAATTATGTGTGTATTAAAAAATAATTAAATAATGCTTCGGTAAGGGAATCATGCGGAAGTACTGAATGAGAGTTTTCCGTGATGTTCTTTTAAAGGTAGTAAAAGGGTTTCACTCCTCTCATTGTGAGAGGAGAGTTGAGCTGAGCGATACGTGGCAATGTATAATAACTATCGAACATGGATAATGTAGTATCACTTAACTTCAGGGGGATTGCAGTGAAGTAAGCAAAAAAAATTAACTTATTACGAGACGTATTATTTGGCATCGTCTGCATGTATTATATGCCGATGTTTTATACGTGTAGAGCACCGTACAGTTATAACAGTACAAAGAAGATAATTACATGGTTTATTAAACAATATAATTTGGTTGTTATTATTTTTGCCAACAATAACGTTGGCCCTGAAGCTTTTGTATTTTTCCATCTGGTCTAGAAATTAACTTAATTATAACTTGTTTCTGTGAAAGAAAACATCGTGAGGAAACCTGTCAACCTGAGATAAGTGAAGTCTAGAACTCACAATGGGCCAGTGTTACGGATTACTGAATGGAGGAGCGTGAATTTAACTTCTCATTGTGAGGTCAAACTGACACTCGGTAAAAACTAAGTTATGGGTATTTATTTATTCGTTGTTTGTTAGAACGGTAGTGCACTTACACTAACTAACATAAGATATTTTTACAATTTATATTATATTACATCCATCAGTCTTTGGGGGTCCACTGCTGGACATAGGCCTCCCCTAATTTGCGCCACTCTGACCACTCTAATATAATCATCCATCATCATGGCTGGGTTGTGGTGATGGTGGCATTGTCAACCTAATCATTACATTTTAAACACACGTGTTAGCATATTCCACTAACATATTTTTATTATGATTTCATGTAATGGAACGTTTCTAAACTAGCGCACAGCTTGGATACGAAACCTTCTTATTTATTAACTCATATACATATACTATATTATTTGGCTATATCTTCTTGCCTACCGGTAGATATTCGACCATAATAATTAAGTGATGTTCTGTTTTCAATTTTTTTTATTGCTAACATAAACGCTCGGCAATAGTTACCGAACAAAACTAATAAATGTCGGTTGATAAACTGTAGAGAAAATTGCACTGAAGCCTTTTTTTTATCTATGCCTAATTCTATTTGGATAAAATTTATTAAGGTTTTACTCATTTACGTCATACTATTTATTGACTCACTTACACATTGGTACCGTAACTACGCACATCTACGGCAAGTTACATCACACAACTGACATGGGAAGATGGCCTTTGGAGCTGATCGAGATTGAATGTAACGTTAGCAAAAAAGATAATTTACGAGTTTACAAAAATGAACTTTTTTAATATATTAATAGCCGACAAACGAGCAGACGAGCCACCTGATGATAGGTGGTCACCGTCGCCCATGGACATCAGCAAAACCAATGGTATCACTGATGCGTTGTCGGCCAGGAAATGAGAAGAAGATAAGAAAGATAGAACTGGCTCTCAAGACCCCAGCCGGAACACGACGAGTCGTATGGCGGCTGACTCAAGCAGGAGGGTGGTGACTGGCCAGGCAGGCTTCACAGAATGATAATAATATCAGTAATGACTTAATAATAATGCTGATATTATAATCTTTACGCGAAGCCCTACCACCAAGCAGGCTGGCTTCTGTCGCCTCTTACGACACCCTGTTATGCCAGTATGGGATTGGGGGGCGTATTCTAGGCCGCCTCAATACGGCAAAAACTTATTGTAGTTACTTACAGGTTATTTAATGCCATTTAAACCAATATGTTTAGTACACATTGTATAACTTAAATGGTATCTAATTGTAATTGTCTTCATAAAGTTATTCCATTCACTATTCACACTAATTTGTGTTCACATATAATAATAATTATTATGGTTATTACTTAAAAGCAATACGTAGGTAATTTATGTTATTATTATTTCTAAAATGATGCATCATATTCATATACCGCAAATAAAGACAGTAATGTACATGCAACGATACATGCATAACATTTCGATTATTTCACAACAGCTATAGAAATAATCAACTCATTCACAAACAACACCGCAACACACATTTATCTTTTTTTGTAGACGCTACAACCTTGACCTTCCGCTGGTCACTTCACGTGTCATTGCTCGCCGACAATACCTGACGACGCCGTGGGCCACGGTTCCCATGGCATCGTTGCGTGATATATGTCCAAGTGCCGGGTTATCATTACTTGAAAATATAAGTTTAGTGACATGCAACGTTTTGCATATAATTTTGTGTACTGAACATACATTAATCAATATTGATTATTAATATAAATTATTTCCGTGTATGAATAAGGAATTGATTAATAAGTAACATAAATTTATAAAAGACATTCACTTTTAAAAGTTCTCCGCAATGATCTCAGTGATGTGAAGTTTTTCAAGTGGTACTCGGCCAGCGTGGTCATGGGTACATCACATTGTTTGACAGTGTAACGTCCTATAATCAGTTATTGTGGAGCTTAGATTCTGTTAGTGAGCCAATTTTTATATAATAAAATGTAGCAGTAAGGGGTCGGAATTTGTTGAAGCGATGGCGTAGTTCCATTTCCGGAGAGTGTTTGTAAAAACTAACTTCGAATAAATTTTATTTCATTTGAGCAACTCACAAAACTTGAAGCATTGTCATAAATATTTCGTTAATTCATCCGATCGTTACGAGTGTACAATCATATTACAATATAAAAATGATTGGAAAGTGCAGTAAATTTCTTACCTTGGGCTTAGCGGCTAACTGCATGGCAAAAACTCTCGTTGTAATTGGGGAGGCCTAGAGGGTATTCGACCACGCTGCTATATATCATTAGTTACGATAAAATTTGGAATCTACGGCTTAATCTGCTTTGAGAATCGCAGAAACGTTCGATACACTGCAACTAGTGGTCAACCATCCAACCACTGACCGCACCAATTACTTAACTCCGTTGATCTTTTATGATTGAAACAAGCCGACGGACTATGCATACTTTATATATTACTTTACATGCCGCAGCGTTGTGCTTTTTTTTATCAACAATCATACAATTGCTATACATTTTGAGTTATTGTCCACAAGGCCGAGCGTAATGCCAATTGCAGACATTTGCGGATATTGCATTATCCATAACCGAGACTTATTGACATTTTAGTCTAGTTTCAGTTGTTTACTAACTTCTAGGACTACCGAGAACTGCTAATTAACTACCAATGAATGATATTAAGAACGATTTTTTGCAAATTTTGAATTACCATGCTGATAATTGATAAATGTGGATTTTTATATTTATTTTTTGGTCAACTAGATTATTTAAAATTAATTTTAGTTTTAGGACGTAATGGAGACCTACGTAAGTAGGATGGTCTCTTTATCTTCCTTCACCAAAGCTAGCGATAACTACTTTTTAACAAGCACATAACTCGGAAAATTCGAGGTGATTGCAGGATTCGAACTCACGTACCGCAGACGGAAATGTAACGTTCAAATCGTTAGACAATCACTATTTACAATACAGCAGGTACGGCGACATGATATTCTTTATAAATTCGCGCGTGACAAAGATACCACAACGACACGCGCCGCTCTTGCAATACATCGCCGCGACGGAAAAATGGAGATGAAATTTTAATTGACGCCATAACGAAGTCATCTACGGCATTAGCTCTAGTTGCGTCTTCGTGAATTCGAATTATGTTCGGTACGAAATTATTGAGCAACAACCCTCGGTGTTCGTACCCATTAATCGTCATTATTTATATAAGCGTGCACGAACAATGGGACCATGGGAACGGAACGTTTCGGTAAAAATACCATACGTATTAATTGCAAGCGCTTGCGGAGACAGCGGCTTCTTAACGAGTAAATTTGTAATATAATAAACTGACGTTCTATCCTGTTAACAGATCTTTGTTTAGGGTTATGTCACGTCGTAAAATAAGATATTTTTATAAGCAAACACTAGTACAGACTTTATAGCCTCAAAACTGAGATTAGCCATCTGTGACGTGGGAACCAGTGCGAGTGCGATTCAGCGGTAATCAGACATCAGCTCGCTGTTGGCTCAGTTTCGTTATGATCATTTAGTAACGTGCTTCGTTAACTTTTTTTTGTATTTATAAACTAATTCAGACATGGTTTGATGTAGGAAGTGGTTCACAGAATACATAAAAATTCCACTGTGTACAAAATCATGGTGATGAAAGGTTAAAATCAGATTAAAGTGAAGTAATTTAAACTCGCCTGTTAAAACTGTAGTAAGCATTATATATTTCGTACATTAATTACGTTCTTTTCTCTTAGTGTATGTGTTTAAATACGCTTTAAAACCATTCTATTTATATTTCTGTTTATCTCTGATCGTTCAAGAGGCATTTACACTATATGCATACAGGTGCCATTATTATGACTATACATTGAACACAGCGTAAGTGCAAAGTAAATTTTACTAAGAAATTAAGGCCCAAGATCACTCACACTGACCAAATCACATTTTTTATTATATACTTAAGTATATAAAGGTAACTATTGTATAGTTAAGTATACATAAGACTACAATTTTAGCGTCGAAATAAACTGTAGGTTGTCACAAAGCACGATGATAAGTCTACTGAGTTTGCTATTGAAACTATAACTATATTTAGAAAAACCGAGAAGACCTCGCATCTGGTGCGAGCTTAGTATTCGATGAATTGGTACGTTTGAAGCCTGTCACCGAGCCGCTTATCATTATTACTGTAACGTGACGTTACACGATTTAATCTGGATACATCACGACCCCGTGACGGAGTGTTATAAGATTTACAAGATATTTAGCATCAACGATAACAAAATCGTGTTGTTTGACACGTGACGTGGAACGTGGGGAAAAGGTTACAACAGTTATCTTTTATTTACGTCGAAGATGATAGATTGAAACTGAAAAGTTCATGGTGGTTGGTCATCGTGTTTCACAGATTCAAGTGTCAATCAAAAATGAATTGTAAAAGGAAGTATATAGGTATATATTTAATAATAGCAAACTGCCCTCGCTTCGCTTCGGGAAAACTACGCCTTACGCTAAGAAATAGCACCTACATTATTTTAAATTAATTTATACCTTTTTTATTTATGGACAATGAGATGAAACGAACTTTAAATGTTAAGTGATGCTTACTACAATACATTAATGAAAACCAAAACGAAATCGGTTAAGCCGTTTCTGAGATTACCGTGCACAAACGCACAGACATACAGACAAAAATTCTAACAGCTAATGTTTTGTGTTCTATTGCATTAGTAAAGGCTTCTAATAATGTTTTTTCTTATATATCGTTCTTGTACAGAAAGCGATCAGCTAGATTTTAGATAGATTGGTCAAAGAATGTCTGGTATTGCATGACATTAGCCAACAAACCGGATTTGACCAGATAAGCTTAAGACTTGAAGAGATTGTATGAGAAATTGTGCTTTAAAATTATGTGTGTATGACACCTCAGTCAACATAGCGTCGATGATGGGCCTAACCTTATGAATGTTGATATATGGCGCTTGGTTTCCGTTTACTTGCATACTACATAGAAGTACCGCCATAAAAATGTTGAAACATTGTTGGAACAATCCATAGTTTTTTTAAGTGTCAACTTAGATAGTAAGCTTCAATGGGACGCCCATATCGGTTTTCGCAGGTAAACTTAGTAGGTATGTTTAAGCTATTAGAAAGAGAAGACCAATTACGTTTTTTATTTCCAGTCTTATGGTATCCTAATGTAGGATAAATCAGCGGATATTTATTTAATGTTTGTATCGCAGAAAAGAGCAATCAGAATTATATAAATCAATAAGGGAAAAATTTAAAGAAATAGGTGTACTCACCGTATCCTGTCAATATATTTATAGTAATTTAGTATTTATTAAAAGAAATTTAAATATGTACAAGCAGAAAAGTAATACACACAACCGTGAAACAAGAAATAGACATAATTTTGTTACGTCTTCATATTGTCTTCAAAAGGTTCAGCTTTCTTTTATGGGGCTTGGAGTTCGTTTTTACAATAAGTTTCCAAAGTTGATACGTGAGTTACCTTTAGAAATTTTAAGCGACGCGTAAAGCACAGCTTATAGCAAAAGGATATTATACTAAAGATGAATATATTAATGACAAGGACGCCTGGAAATAATAGTGTCGAAATCAGTTCCGCGCAGGTTTAAACTTACTTTGTAATTACCATGTGTTGTTTTAAAAGATGTGCTGAGGAGTTTCATTTGCTGTTTCTTCGCCTCAGTATTAAAGTACCTTTTCGAAACGGTAGTAGAAACAAAAAAATGACATGCATAAGTGTATTTACAGAATACCAAAATGATTGAATGATTTTGAATATGAATTTGATGTTTATAAAATCTATGATTAGAACAAATGTGTGAACAAAGCTAACCGAAAATTAAAGCTAATACATGAAAATAATTATTTAAAAAAAACCGTCTTCAAAAAAAACTATTCCCAAATAAATTAATATGCACTAAAAATTTAAAAAAATCCATTCCAATAACAAAAGAATCATCGAAATCGGTTGGCGTGGTATTGAGTTATTCGTCCGTTTGTCGCGCACATACCTAATGCAAATTTGAGACTTATATGGTTTTCTCATGGATGCCATTGTCAGAACTGGACCAAATTTAGGTGGGACCCCGTAGGAAGCACCGGGTTTCAAATAAAAAAAAGATCATCAAAATCGGTTCACCCAGTCGAAAGTTCCGAGGTAACAAACATAAAAAAAATACATCGAATTGAGAACCTCCTCCTTTTTTGAAGACGGTAAATAAAACATAATATTTAGTTCAAGTTTTAGGTAACATGTACCACTCGTGATATATGTAAATGTCATACAGATAATTTGGCGTTAAGTACCCACTGCGACCCATGAACATATTTGCCCATCTCTAAAGGTTCTTTCTAAGGATAAAATCCGATTCAAAATCGTATCGTACTCGTACATAATTTTCGTATCGACTACCCATACGACTCGACCTGGTTCCTGACTAATACAATCTTACACAACCTGCAAACACTTACGAGTAAGCAGAAACGGTTCGTAAGTAAATCCCGGGTTACAGTTAACACAATGACTAACCCAATCATGTTTTGTTTCGGTTTACAGTTATTGCCCTTTGTGCGCTTTGTCTCTGTGACATAACTCCGCATTGCGGTTTCTGGGTAAAAGCCTGCGGCACGTTCGTTTATAGATGATTGAGTTACGTGTGGCATCGTTTAGAAACATCGATTTTATTATGTGAGCACAAGCAATCGAATGTTTCAGAACGCAACGTGCTGTTACAAGTCCAAGAATTTAGTTTGCAGGTTTCGTTTCGTGTTAGTACAAGTTAAATAGCTTTCATAACTTCTTCCCAGGATTTAATTAGCCTTTTTTTAAGCATGACTTAGGCCGTCTGTCTGTAGCATTTAAAAGCAGTCCCATAACGCCATATAACGAAGACGATGCCATTCTATCTTTTAGTTTGACTATGCAAATCATGTTTTAAGGTATTTCAGAATGAAAATTGTATTTTTAATGATTGGCGCTATTGCAACGTTCAATTATTTTTATTTATGTATTATCATCATTATGTATATCATATTTATACATCTATAATTTTTATACTAATTTGTATATTTTTAACGTTGTATATCAAGGATGCTTCTATTCAAATGAAAAAGTATCATAGTGCACGTCGATTATTAAAATAATTTTATAAGTTTTAATGTGTCGAGTCTCACGCAAGAGGCGAGTTTAATTTGTCCGAACGAACTATTAACGTATGAAGACATAATTAAATGTTAATCTAAAAATAATATTTCTACAACGATGCAACATTACTTTCGACGACCACATAGCCCAGTTGGTAGTGACCCTGCCTGTCGAGTGAGGGGTCTCAGATTCGATACCCGGCTGGGGCAGAAATTTATGTGACAGATAAATGTTTGGTCTCGGGTCATGAGTGTTTGTAATGTCATATTTATGTATGTCCATGCCACCCGCAACACAGGGAATTTTAGTGCGGGGTGTGTGTAAACGTTTATTTAATATTAACATTTCATCTCCAACGCCAGCCTTAGCCGAAAAATCGGTGAGTACGTGATGATCAACTAACATTAGCGGTGCGCCCGCGCAGCGTAACTGCACACGAGATGCGGGTGCTTTCACCCGCGCCACCTCTGCACTGAGATCTATGGGTGAGGTGGATTCACACTGAGCCTAAGCCGCGGAGAAAATTACACGAAAGTAATTAATTTACAACAGCCAGCGTTTAACTCGTAATCAACGGGAGAGTGAGAAAAGTTACAGCCTTATCTGCGACACTGGTAAAACGTGCGATACTTCTGAATATTACGGTGAATTTGGAAATGTTATGGCCTACGGACTATTTAAATTATAGAGACACGAGAATGATTACCATTACTATTACCTAACGAGGATTGAGCCAGACCTCTTTTGGTGATACGCAACTCAAAATCAACAACGTTCGAAACAGGCATTTTGATGATTATGACCCTAAATGGCCCCGCTGCTGGGCCCCGGCAACTGCTCATAATGACTCGTACGTATTCACCACGCTAGCTAACTGCGGGTTGGCAAATTTTAAACACCATTGAGAACGTCGTGGAGCACTGTCGGGTGTGCAGATTTTCTCAAGATGTTTTCCTTTTCGTTCACCGAAACGATAATTAATTTTTAATACGCATATAATTAGAAAAATTCAAGGTGCGTGCAGGATTTCAACTCTAGTCTTCCCGCGAGAGAATGCCTTTCAAACTACTAGTCTACTAATACAGCTTGTATTATAACAAGCGTATTCGTTGACAAAAAACGAGTTGTAAGCTAAAATGCAACATGACAAATATTGTAAATTTAAAGTTCTAAATACATCCTCAGTGTGTATCTATCTTATACGTACATTTACCACGAATGTAAAAATCAACAGGTGTACTGTTTGCAGCACAACTGCATGGCGTGTCAGTACGATTGCATGTTGTAAATTACCATCATTGCCTATTACGGTATTTGGTTAAAGCTAAATATTTTAAAGTGAAACAAAATGAGTAGGTTTCATATTAAAATCGCTCGCCAAGATTAAGCCACAAAATGGCAAATTTGTCGCCGCCGCCCATGGACATGTCTAACAAAGGCCATCGCGTCTTACCAGCCGAGAAGGAAGCGGAGAATCCGCTTTTTAAATTCGATAGACACTAGTCGGCAGGTTGTATATAACCAGACGGTAAGCAACTTGGAAAGGAGAAGAATACATTAGTTTTTACAATAAGTTTCCAAAATAGATACGCGAGTTAACCATTGGAAATTTTCAAACGACGCCATAAAATACAAGTTTTAGGTGAAGGATATTATAATATAGATAAATATATTAATGATTGCCTGGAATTTGTTAATAATGTCGAAACCGGTTCCGCACAGGTTTAAACTTTTGTAATTACCATAAGTTGTTTTAAAAGATGTGCTGAGGAGTTTCTTTCGCCGTTTTTTCTCTTCAATATTGAAGCACCTTTTCGAAACGGTAGTAGAAGCAAAAAATGACGTGCATAAGTGTATTTACAGAATACCTACATGATTAAATGATTTTGAATTTGAATAATAACCGTGCACCATTGTATATAGAATCATATTATAGAATAGGATTACAGCTCACCAACCAGCAACAATAGGGACCTGGCGCCATACCCTCCTCCGTTGTTCGGTAGAGTGCACTACGGGCAGGAGAGGTTGGCTTGAACAAGAGGATGGAAAATACCTTTTCTACATTGAACATTTTTTAAATAGGTTTGAAGTGGAAATATTACCTTCCCTCTCAGCGCATAAGTTGAACGACCTACGAAACACACTAATAGGCTTGAAGTGAATCGTAAAAATAGATAAGTAGACATGTCTTGTGCAACCAATAAAATTTCAATCTTCGCACATCGCAACAAGCAAGTTTAATATAAAGCAAAACCTGCTCCACGCACTTTACAATTTTGTGATTATAGCAATTACCATACCATATTATGTACCTACAATAAAAATACTTTGATGCAAAACATGTCCTAGGAGCAATTTACAGCAATCACGTAATGAATTTCCTAGAAGTCGTAACAAATCATCACATGTAATGCGGTTTCTTATATGGCCGGGTGCTTATTTAATGAATAATTTAATTATGACGTTGGAGCACAACCCTAAAACATAATAAGATAAATTGAACCTACTCAATCACTCACTCACGCCCACCGCACCACCTTCACACGGTGGAAGACTCGGCTGGAGACGCCCCGGGCTGGTCTACGGACCATAGGGGACCGATATTGGAAGAGTGGACGGAGCGGCACCACGGATTCCTCACCTTTCGACTCGTGCAGGTGCTGTCGGGACACGGTTGCTTCGGCAACGTAGTTGCAAGAAGGGACGCGACTCCGGCCTGTCACCACTGCGACTGCAACGAGGACTCGGCGCAGCACACGCTCGAATCGTGCCCGGCCTGGGCTGAGCAGCGCCGGGAACTCACTGCAGTAATTAGAGAGGACCTGTCGCTGCCGGCTGTTGCGCGAGCGATGGTTGGCGGTGACAGGGCCTGGACCGCGGTCGCCACCTTCTGCGAGGACGTCATCTCGCAAAAGGAGGCGGCGGAGAGGGCCCGGAAGGACTCGCTCCTTTCGGACCCAATTCGCCGCCGGCGCGCAGGGCGGCGCAGACGCGCTCACATGCGTCTGATGCCGCCCTAGCCGAGGCTGCGGACGGTCGGGCCGGGGATTGCCCGCCGTCCGCGCAAACAACAGTCTACCGCGAAGGTGCGACGCCCAAGTGCGGGGGGCGTCGCACAGGAGAAGGTGCCCGATGGGGCAGCCGCCTGCGGGTACTGCGTACGTTGCTCCGTGGCCCGCCTTGTTAGGGCGGATGAGGGCGCACGGCGGGTTATTTTAGTGGGTGAGGGCCCCACACTACCCCGTTGTCTCCCCGAACGACGGGGTGTGCGGTTAGGTACATTTTTTCCCGCCAGAACAAAAAAAAAAGGTTTTTTTCCCGCGTGCACCTCAAAGACGGAGGGATGAAGTAGCTCCAGATTCATCCCGCTCAGGGACGGGCTCTGTAGAAGAGCGAACGCCGTCGGGACCGCGGAAGAATGCCAGATTGTACCCGCAGTCCCGACAAAGGGCGCTCAGAGGAACACCGTGGGGTTTCAGCCGGTAGGAGTCCGACATATCCTCTCAGTCGCCCCCGCGACTAAGAGCGAACCCATGAGGGTTTCCCCACGTAAAAAAAGGTTTAGGTTAGATTAGAATGAACGAGTACACAGCGCGCGGATGGCACTCGGAAAGGGATTCCCTCGCACTTGTCGAATCAGGTGACGTCTCGCGATCAATTGGAATAAAATACGATGAACTTTGAGAACAGTTTTAACTAACTCACTTCGGAAAAACGCGTTTTGTCTAGTAAAAACTAGTTTTAAGTGATATTCAATTTTGAGCATTAGTTAATTCTAGTTTTAACAAAGGCATTTAGTGAAAACTAGTTCTATCTAGGGAAAATGCGTTCTATCTAAAAACTGGTTTTAACTGTAACATATATACATACTGAGAAATAGAATTTACCTTAGACATTGCTGACGTCACGCTGCTTCAAATAATCTTTCGCAACTTTTATTCAAAGAACGCAAACGTTATATACACACACAACACATCGATAACGTGATCGGCCCCAAATTATAAATAATAAATAATTGCGCTGTCCGTCCGTTACTTACTTTCACTTCGTAGCAAGAGATGGGACAGGACATAATAAAAAACATCTCATTGATCATGTTATATGCAAATTGAAGCGAAAGTTAAAATAACATTGCAAAATCTTATGCAAAGTAATTACTACCTATTTGCTTTTAAATAGAATTTTATTCAGCAAAATTGCAGTTGTTTCGTGCAACATTTTTTACAATTTTTTAATATGGCAATAGTTTTAATTATTTAATCCGGCTCCATAGCGTTGATTGGTAAATTTAAATCGTCCGCGTTTCAACCAATAGCAAAGCGCCATTGACGCGCATGCGCGACTCGAAAACGGAAAGAAAAGGGGCAGCAAAAGTAACCGATCATTTATCTGAAGAAGAAGTTTTCTTTTCTTGCTCACGTATATATGCAACTCTTACGGCAACGTTTTAAAACCTGCATTCAAATTAGAATCCATCGCTGTATACGAAAACCCCTCTTAGTGAGATTTTAGCAGTTTCATTACATCACGAGATCAGTGAGAAGCCGGCCGGCTTGTGTTGGTGCATTTTGGATGAAATCCTTGTGATTGAAGACACCGGTGGCAGCCCCAAGGTGAGTCGTGCACATTCATTGCTTTGGTTGTGGAACAGGTATCGATCCCTGCCTGTCAGCGTTGTGGAGTTCCTTTTCGTTTTTTTCTAACGGAACTGTATTTGCCATACGTTACCTTCTATCGTTACCCCTGAAAGGCCTTCCCGTTTCAGCAGTGGTTAATTTTTTTTTATATTTTCCGAATTAAGTAACATGGTATTCTTATTTTCTTTCAGAACACCTTATTGGCGCAGTCAAGAATACTGGCCGCAATCCCATGCTGTGTCGTAACAGGAGCCAGAAGCCAGCCTACTTGGTGGTAGGGTTTCGCGTAAGGATTATATTATCAGTATTACTATTGAGGGATTGATATTATTACTGGAATCTTTTCATGAAGCCTGCCAGGTTAGCTACCCTCTTGCTTGAGTCAGCCGCCAAACAATTCTTGATGTTCCGGCTCGGGACTTGAAAGCCAGTACCTTTTTCTTCCTTTTTTTGCTTATCTGTTGGCCGACAACGTATCGGTGATGCCTTTGGTGTTGCTGGTATCCATGGGCGACGGTGACCACTTACCATTAGGTAGCTCACTGCTCGTTTATCAGCTTTTACATATACGATAAGGAGATCGACTTCCACATTAATTTTACCCATTTTGATTACGTAACGATTATATTGGGGTCAATGTAGTAGTAACGTGATACTCAAAAATATTTAGTTATTATTTTACGCAGCTTGCTGCATTATGCTACTGGAAAGAGATCTCAACACATTTATCTTGAAACCATTACAACATGCAAAGGTGTCAAATGACAAATAGATTGTTTTAAGGCTTAAAACCGCACGAGAAATTAAATAGGATTCTTAACACCGCCTGTGCAGCAAAGCGTGTAAATGTCAGGGACATAAAGGATTTAAAAGTATAAACCTTTTAAATCTTCGTGATATTTAAAACTGAGGCTGAATATCTATTTAGAGCTAAGTGATACTTCAAATGTTATAGTTAATTGAATGTGAATTACGAAGATACAATCTTAGCAACATTATTTTACCTTATCTTATCTTACAACAGACAGATAGTAAAGTTAGGGAACTACAATTTTGTAAAAAAAAACGCAGAACTAATTCATCCACAAGCAAACGTCGATAATTTTCACGGGTATAAGAGATATACTTTTCAAATTTATGAGAAATATTGGGTATACTATGCGGTATGAAATTTATTTATCATACCAATATTTCTAATTATACCTCAGTACCCAATCTCGTTGTTTCGTCGGCTACCTATAACAACTGGCTGCCATATTCTTTTAGTTTTTAAGTCAAGTTCACACAGAATACTCTTATTACATCAAACCGGTTTCCGGTTGACGCAGTTTTTAAGTACTAAACTTGCAACCAAAAGGTCTGTACGGCGACGTCGTTATAATGTACTAAAAAGGATAACGTATCGTCTAAGTAGATTTATCATGAAGGAGAGCATCGAATAATCGGCAAGGCAATTAACATTTCACCATCGCAACCCATGGCCGTCGATGGAGACAGCAACGTCTGGTCTGTGGTGTCGGTGGGTATTTACCTCTCTGACCATGTTGTGCTCGGTAGACATGCAGGTTGGTACAGAGACAGTAGTCGGTACGCAGGTTTGTTGACAGGTAGGTTGTTAGTATTTTGATAACTCTCAGATATGCAAACTTCCTCATCATATTTTTCTTCACCGTATAACCGGCAAACTAGAAGCAGAGCAACATGGTATTAAACGATCACCACTTCACACAATTACAAGACCAGAAGTCCCTCCGAAAATCTCTTGTCGGCCAAGAAATAAGCAAAAAATCTGCTTCTTAGTAAGCTTGGTAATAAATAGGCATATCTTAAAAAAAAATCATGATTGGAACCCGGAGCATTTAGGTGACAGCTGAATTAAAACTGCTACCACTGCCTATATAATAGTATGTGTGTGATAAATGGAACGTAATATTGGTATAATTTTACTAATCATTTCGACCTTAAAAATACGTAGAATAATTAAATCTGCAAGAATGTTTAGAAGGAAAACGAAAACGAAAAAAAATATGATAATAATGAAAAAATTAAATACAAATATTATTATTGCAATTTATATCCTTCTCACGCGAAATATGTAAGGTAGGGGACTATGCGAAATTCAGTTTAACAGTTCCAATCGTAACGTCACTTCTAAACAGTTTCCATCTCTGTCCACCGCGACCTAAAATGACGAAATTAATCAATTTTATCTTTTTTTGTCGTAATTACCTTCTTTTTTAATGTTACGTATGATTCAGTGACTATTTTCATGGTTTTCATTAAAAAAAACTCGTTCCTATTTTATTCAAGTAAATTTATCTCGCAGCTGGCGAGTGTTAGACTCTAAACAATAGACTAAAATATTGTCACGTAACCTACCTACCTGTCATGAAACTTTAAAATGTTTAGTTCCGTAAAGGGTTTCACTTTCAATGAATCCTTGCCCATATAGGCCAATAGGATTACATGAGGTTAATCCGTTAGCCGTCTGTAATAAGACAAGCTTATGTATCGGTAATATTTTCCAACGTGATACTCGAATGAAGATTAAGATACATAACCGATGAATCACTCGTAGTTCGATCGTTGCAGACAGGTAATAAAAGCGGTAACCAAGTGGTGAACATTATCATTTCCTCGCGGAGAAATCAGATGTTTTTGATGAAAGCGAATCTTTGATTTATTTTGTTATAACTGAACAATGCACAATCCTTATAAGATCACTTATATTTCTGTGCGTAATATCCGTTTTTTCATAATTTTTATCCCATAAAAGATGTTTTTCTGCTCTGTTCCAATTTAATGTAATGTAATTACATTTCGAGGCAGACTGGCTGTTCGCGTAATTATTCATATTACATAATAATATATTTTCATAATACCATACTTAATAATTACAAACCGTTTCACGTTTATTATATTAATAAATTAATTGCATCGTCAACGATCACACATTATTTGCATGACCGCGTTATAACCTTAAATTCACGTAATTTATTTATTAAATACATTAATGACTATAAACATTCGAAATGAACGACAATGCAGCCAGCTTCCCGTTTAATTAATTACAGCAACATGTTTATTAATGACTCATACAAACATAATTTCATCAACGCTTGCCTCTCGCCTCTCGATGGCACCGAGCTCGCAGTCGCTGAAGACGGTTGACCGCCGCTTTAAGTGGGTCACGTTTTGCCCTGACCTTCCTCAATGGTACCTACTGCGTCGACTGACCTACTGGCCACAGATCAACATGCTCACAGAGCTATAGTGACGTCATTTTTTAAATATTGTTAACAACGTACAATGGACACACAGCAAACAAACAAAAACTAAATGATTTTATTAAGCGATCTCTCTCTCTCTCTGACCTTGTGTCGTCCTTACCTTACAACTCTTAAATTAAAAATGTTATGGTCAGGATCTCTACAAGTTTAACGTTATAATCTCGAGAACGATCGTAACCTGTCTGGAAATAGTCACGCATATTACATATTCCTCAAGGTGGAATATAAAAAAATATTTTTCAATTACATGAAACATATTTGTCGGAAATATTCGTGTTTTGGCTGTGCATTGCCACTCCACTGCAGGGCTCGTGTGACATCCTTTCTTAGGACGTTAGTATTGT